>CM076577.1:646759806-647056838 GCA_034641835.2 Pinus albicaulis | reverse complement strand
CTGACATACATTTATTTTTACTATGTGCAGGTATTGATATTTACTTATCATGCACAACATCAAAGCTGCTCACATGGGCTAAAGTGAATGGCATTTTGTACTTATTGACTTGACCATTTTGGAAGGAAAAATGGTTTTATGAGTTTTCTAGTTGACATGATAGGATTTGTAATCTTGATACTTATTAAACTATTTATGGACAGTTGTGGGCTATTTATGGATAGTTGTGGGCCCAGTCAATGACTTGGGAAATTTTGGATTTAATTTAATATATATTTGGACTTCAAGTTATTTCTTTATGTTTAATTGTTGTTTTCATATATATATATTTTTGGTGGGTTGATGGGAATAGTGTTATAAAAATTACTTGTCCATGCACAACATTAGACATCTCTCCCCTATTTGGCTTATATGCAGATATTTTTTCATATCGTGTACGGTTAATCTGATCACTTTGGTACACATGAATTTAATCCATTTAACTTTATACGGGGAACCGCAGTCTATCTGTTGGTTTTAGAGAATTTTCTGGTTTATATTAGGGTTTATATTAGGGTATGGTTTGTAGGGTTTATATTTGGGTATAGTTTGTTCAGATTGTGTCATGATTTGTAGTAATTTTAAATTTAACTATAAATTTTCCAAATCAAAATGTCTTAAGATATTTTAAAGTTATCTATATATATATATATATATTAACCAAAAATTCTTAACACATCTCATCATTAAATAACATTCTATAAAAAAATATTTTATTCTATAAAAAAATTGAATATATTTTTTTTGGATATGCTAAAATTTTAATTCCTTTATGTGAAGCTTTTCTTTTTGGATATGCTCTCTCATGAAAATGAGTTTAAATATTTTATGGGAAATTATAAAATATGGTGTATGTTTTAATCTTTTAAAACTCTCATTCAGGTTCAGAAGAGGTTGAGGGTCAACTCTGAATTAGTATCAATTCGATTGGTTTGATTTCAATGACTTAGTCTTTGTAAAAACTACATTAAATATATATATATATATATATATA
The DNA here is from genome assembly GCA_034641835.2 of Pinus albicaulis. Classification (NCBI taxonomy): domain Eukaryota; kingdom Viridiplantae; phylum Streptophyta; class Pinopsida; order Pinales; family Pinaceae; genus Pinus; species Pinus albicaulis. The sequence goes on along the minus strand of CM076577.1, from coordinate 647,055,805 downwards.
TATATATATTTAAAAACATAGTTTTAAAGATTTTCATTCATTTTTCCAATTAAAAAAAAAAATAGAATATAGAGAGAAGACAACATATTGTCAAAGCGGGCTCATGAATATATCCATTATATCATAATGGCATCGAGTGCACTCTCCAATTGTAATATATATATATATATATATATATATATATATATATATATATATATATATATATATATATATATATATATATATATATATATATATATATATCGTAAGAAAAACACATAACCAATAAGACTCTAAATGGCTTATATAATAAAACATCACTAGTCACTAGTCACTAGTGCTAGAGAATTTAATATCTGGCTCAAACGCTAAATCAGAGTGAGACTTGGAAACCCATGGCTCTTCCTCATCAACATCTCCAACTGGAACTGTAGATGTAGTAGTGCTAGCATGTTGAGATAGGAAAGCTATGTTTTTGCGTCATGGTTGAGTAGAGGAAGTGTCTGCAGCTGGAGGACCTGGGGTTGGGACTAGTACTACTAGATTTTCATTTAGTTCAACATTATGTCCAACTACTACCTCCATTTTTAAATCCAAATCAACACCAATATCCTCATCATATTCAAACTATGCTGGATGAATCTCCACTACCCAATCTGATGTTGGATCAATATCTTCCAACACAATGGGATCTATATTAGGTCTTTTGTTCACTAATTTGTTGCATCTTAGTTAGAGGCTGTATTGGACATAGACTATATCTTTTAACCATTTTTGTTCCAAACGGTTTCTCTTCTTCATGTCAATCCTCTTGAAGACAAACCAATTACGCTCACACCAAGTAGCATTGCAAGTTTGACTCAAAATACGGATTTCAAACTTCTGCAATTGAGGACAATGGCTAAAAAATTCCTCCCACCTTTGTGGTAAAAAAAACATATTTTTGTAATGAGTTACCTTAAAAAATTGTATCCAAATTTCAAGTTATAAACAATTTAAAAAAAAATAAAAAATTGAAAATTGAAATTCTTTGTTTACCTGGCTCATTTTCTTCCCTTCCAATCTTTGTTAGGTTCTTGCCAAAGCTACCTGTGGCTCTGCTGAAACAAGTGATACATTGGTGTATCTCTAACTTATCACTCTCCTTAGGGACCATGTGATCAATGCAGTCAATCAATCCATCTCTAACCTCCTAAGTCAAAGCTCCTGCCTCCATAGATGTATAATGATACCTTGGGTTCAGAAATTACCCAGATACATGTACAGTTACATGTATAGGACGATGAAGTTGATTGTTCCATCTCTCTTCAACATTGGAGTGGGGTCCCCTACGGTAAAATTTTGGTTTAGTTTTTTTTATGTTTTGTTATGCACGCTATGCGGAAAGAGTCAAAGGGGCTTTGGGGCAGGTTAAAGTCCCTCAATCAATCTAGTGGGTTAAATGGGAAAACCACAAGTCTCAAACCATGGTTAGATCGAGTTGAGTAGAGGCAATGAATGATCATACATGAGTATTTGTTAAATTTTTATCTAAGTTTGGGTTTTTGGGTAGAAATACTCATGTTGGCTCTGTTTTCGGGACTGGGATAATTTTGAGGGAGAGTCGATGTTGTGGAATCCTATGCAGAACGAATTACAATATTGACTTCATAAAAAGATACTTGAGTTTGCGATCCAAGATAATAGAAGTTCTAAATTATGGTTGTTTCCTCAACAATGATCAAGAATTCTTCTCTCATCTACCTTTTGCGGGCAGAGAAGGAATTGACCAGTATTTTTGAAGATTATGTTTTTTTAATTATGAAGATTAATAACATCTATATGGTAGAATCTGACTCATGAAGCCAAGGACTAGAAGGAAGTCATTGTTTTTGCTCACCATGACATGTTGGAATCTATTCTAGGAATTTTAATGGTCATTTCTTGCCCAGTTTCCTCAATTGTAACGATCTTGAATTTTTTAAGTTGTATTTTCACATGAGTGCACATATTATATTCACTCCCCTTGAAAATTTGAAATGCCTTTAACTGCAAAATGAAATTTGCAATATGAAAGTGAAAATGTATTCAGCTGACGACGATGGAAGTTAACTCCTAGAAATTTCAGGTTCGAACTCTATTAGATTGTGGAAATTTGTAGCACTACAAGACACAAACATAGGTACAATATTTGATATTATTGTTTGCAAATTATAATATATAGAGTTCCTCTTTTAAATATTCTAATTAAAAAAAGTAATATGGTAGTCAAAGAGGGATATAGTCTTCAACCAACATGTTTTTTCAGAAATGTCTCACATCAATCTACTTGTTATCATGCTTTCAACCTTGAATTTGTGGTTATAAATATTGCATACATAACTCGTATAAGTGCACGATAGATATTATTGCTAGCTTTCATCTTAGGCCATTCGACCAGGAAATATAACCTTGTGGGACTGTAGTTGCATGGGTTCATGCATAAGGATTCATATAGTGAAATAAATCACTTTCTAAAAATATATTAGATTGAGATCCAAGAAATAGGTCACGTAGTGTGGTATGGATCGTTCTGCCAGTTATAAGATTTGTTTAGCTTTGCATCAAAGTGTATTGAATTTATGAAATTTCTGTTACTATTCAAATTTTTCTTTGTGCTTCTACGGAAAAAATGGATGTTAAATCAAAAAAATCATTTTCAAGACATCATATGTATAAATAAAGTGGAATTCATTTTTTTCAATGCATTGGAGATTCTCTTTAGCCGTTTTGATTTACATTTTTTAATCAAGAAAATGCACACATGTTTCTACCTTTATTCATATTGTTAACATTAAAATGCATGGAATATTGACATGCCTATCAATTCATGGGGAGAAATTCATTTTTTATTAATAATATGTAATATTCCAAAATTGGGATTGCATAGAAAGCCTGCTGAGATAACACACTTCTGGGAAATATGTGAACATAAATGAGTTTGAAACTCCTGGATCCCTTATATCAGCTCATCTAAAATCTAAATCCAAAAGGAGAGCAAAAACAAATCAAACTAGGTGGGTTAAACAAATCTCCCACAACCTAGTCTAGCTGAAAAACAACCAAAGAGGGGGGCTGCAGCTATATGCAAAGGACTGCTTAAGAAATAATGCAATTTATCAATTTATAAAGCATGATACCCACATGGAGGTTCATCTTTTAGCTATACATCAGAAAAATAGATCTACAATGTCGCTTATATAGTGTGTAATAGGAATAGAAAGAACATACAAGACAAAAGCCTCAAAATGAGCTACTACAATAACATGAAATGGAAAAATAACCTTGACAGTGTTATTTTCATTACTGAAGCATGCAGTATATTACAACTCAGGACTAGAGCAGATCTGTACACAAAATTATGGATCTATTTAACATCTGTATACAAGATAGGCTCCTTTAGACACTCCCATTAGGGATCTCAGCGAAACATGAATAATAGTGAGTAGATCTGAGATCTAAGTCATAGATCTACAGAAGTATTCAGAAAATTCTGAATCATAACATATGTAGCAGATCAGATCTGAACTAACATGGATTGGTTGGACAATCCATGGATCACCACAGTGAAAGGAAAGATCCAATCACTAGAGATATCTCCTCTAGAATAATGCCAAAACACCCTGCAACTCTACTCTTGCAAATAACATAGTCATGGAAGAGGGACTATGCTGTAGGCCTTGAGAATGCTTTGACCTGCTTCCAATGTGTGGATCTGAAGCTCAATCCACTAATGCACTCTTCCAAGAGGTTAAAAGACACACTCACTGAGAAGAGGCACCAGTACAAGCTATATCTAAACAGATCTAGTGTTCCACTTGCTGCAGCTCACATTGACAACCCAATCCTAAGCAGTACTATGCTGTAGATGCAATATGTGGCTTGGCCAAATGTCGGATAGTGGAGTAGACAAACAAGACTCCTCCAAGAGCTGGTCAAGGAAGGAGGTGGGAATCCTAAACAGGAAAGCCCAATAAGGGATGTATAAGCATACAATACCTTCAAAAAATAAGAACATGAACAACCTCTTCCTGTTGTCCTCCTCCTTATTTTATAATATGAAAGCCTTTCCAAACCCTAAACCACCTCAATTAGTTAGCTCCTTTCACATGTGGATCCTCCATCTAAAACTACGTTGTCTATCCATGAGGTTCATTGCATCTAGACTGCACTGTTGACTTGGTCAAATTTGACCCAGTCTCATGATACAAACCCATTCACACCAGCAAGAGTTTATTTACATGGCCCAGATATGTCTATGTTTACATAATCATTGATTTATTTTGATGTTTTCAGGAGTTTTACATGTCCTCCTTCACATTTTATTCATCGACATAAAAATCAAAATAAGACAAAGCAAAATTGAATATTCCCATTAGCTTGGCTATTACAGTCCTCCCCTCCAAAATGTTACTTTTCCTCAAGCAACTGATAGGGTGAGTGCTGAAACACTTCTCCTTCCCCATTGATGACAACATCAAGGATCTAGCTCTCTGCATAAGATGAGTGTTCACCAATCCATCCTCCCATGAGTTGTCTCTCCAAAATCATTATGAGATGTACATAATCCATCCCACATAGTGTCAAGAATTACACTGAAACAAACATGGCTAAACCCATATTCTCCTTGAAATATGTAGCAAATCATACAAAGAGAGTCTCCATCCCATGTGGTACGCACATGCCTCCTATCCTCCCTCCATTCAATTCCGAAAATAGGACAAGTACATCATCCATGTATGCAAGCAAAACTACACATACATAAACAGAAATTGGAACATGAGGAGGTGGTTCATAATCCCATATATGGTACCAGCGTAGGGCATCTCCTACCTACATCAGATCAAGACGTGGTAAGTTTTTTTCCCACCACTTCATTGCATCCCATGCCATCTCACTGTAGCTGAATGTGTGAGGTATGTTTGGTGCCTTAGGAAAGCACCCATCATGAAACAAGATCTCCCTTTGTCCACCAAGGGAGTGGCCACATATTTGCCATGAGATTGACAAGATATAACACTCCTTCTTGAATTCATGGCCTCCAAAAACATGGTGTAAGAATGCATGAAGCCAGAATATAAAATACATGTATTAAGAGCATGCTCTTCACCAACAATTCTCCTCCTATCAATGGAGTGTTGCATAGATCTACTCTCTCCTTCAAGGGAAGGAAGAGAGGGCTGATTTAATTCTCCCTTAGATCCATATTGCTACTCCAGCTCCACAGAATCCATGCATATTTGAAAATGCTAATATAGTTCCGTTTCAAATCCCTCCCAGTAATAGCTCCTCAATATGATATTGTTGAGCTTCATAGAATAAGTGTGGCTAATATGGAACTCTTCTTAAGCCCTCTATATAAGCTTCCCCTTGAGATTTGAGGCTCTAGACAAGAGGATTATACCATGATTATAGATGACTCCATCAAGGATTGAATAGCTCCCTTCATGCAACCAGCCATCCAGAATCATGCAAGTATGAAGATCCTTGGAATATTCCACCAGCAGTTGGGATTTCCAATAAGGATCTAATGTGCCCAAAAATGACAGTGCTAGTAGTGTGTCATCTGAAGTATCCGTCATATTGTTTTTCTCCTCCTCGAAATCTCTCATGCAAAAGGTACAAGGTGGAAGGTTGTCAGTCCTTCCTTGCTGCCCTCCTTGCTTATGCACATGCTCAAGAGAAGGGGGAAGCTCTTGGAATTTAGTCTCCCATGGGAGGCTATCATTTTTCCAAGACCTATTTGTCTTTGCCAGTGCATGCATGTGATACCACCATCTCTCTTCATGTATGGAAGAGTGTCGTCGAAGAAATTCTGTCTTTTGATCCATGTCTTGCCTCCCATGCTTCATGATGGTGTCATTATTTCTTTTTGCAGCATGTCTTCTCAATGCAGGTTGAGAGGTGAGAATGGATAATGATGTGAAAGGAAAAATTCTTTCCCTTTCTTTGTACCTCCCCCACATTCTCAACGATGTAGCATGGTCTTCTAGTGCTCCCTCCTCCCTTGGATTTATGAAAGGAGCATCAATGTATGAAACATATTTCATCAAATATGACTTAGGTTTTCTCCCAGATGGTATACCACAGGATAATAATGTCTCATGGCTCATTCCCATGTGAACAATAGATGGGAGCATATCATGATTTCTTCCACTGCACAAATACATCTCTGATTACTGCGTGGAAGTACCATGAAACTTGGATACCCCTCTTAATGATGTAAGAGTGCCTCTGATTGGAGCCCTAGCCCCATCTTCTGATAGTGGATCAGCTATGTGACCCCTCCTTTGTTCTATCTCATTGTATTTTATCAAAGACACCTGCTGTCCATGTCCTCCATATAAAAGAATCTCTGGAATTATTTGCAAAGGTGCAAGAATCCCCCTAAGGAAATCCATTTCTTCATCTTCATCTCTAAATGAAAATAGATCTCCTCCTGATTGCACAGCACTGGAGGATCTTATTTTCTCTCTATCTCCCTTATCCTCATCAGTGGAGAATGCTTCATCATCAAGAGATCCTTTGTCTTGATCTCTTAGTGAGGAAGGAATCCTCAAGTCTTCTCTTTGAGAAAATAGATCTTGCTGAATTGGGGCCTTTGCCTCTGGTAAAAAGTGCAGCAAATCTTCAACCCCTTGAACAATGTTTAGGACTGGAGTTGGCTCAATGGAATCTTCCAACTTATGCAGAGATTAAAATTTCTTGGGTTTCATATGCTCCTCCCAAGAAGTCTCAAAATTTCTCTCATCAAATCTTGTCACTAGTCTCCTGGTGAATCTTGCATAGGAAGAGATGTTCCTCCCTTTCAAGGAAGAGGACTCAAACAACCACCAAGCATAAGCCTTCCATTGAAGATGAAGCACTACTACTCTCAAGGCTTCTTCTTCTGATACTTGATGTAGCTAAAAGTATGTGTCGAGCTTCTCTGCCCAAGACTTGGCTGAGTCTTTAGGTGATCCATCAAACGTAGGTAGAGAGAATCTACCCAAAGTGTGTTGCATGCACTGTTTCCTTCTACTGTAGTTGTAGGATATTTCTTCTTTGAGTTGACAGAACTCTGAGAAAATGATATGATATTTTAATCTCTCTGATTGAGATTCATATACTTGGATACAGTCAACAAGGGTCTCCTCCTCTGGTGTCTCTCCATCTTCTTCTCCTCTTGCAAGGAATGCAGGCATGCTGCAACACTGAAAATCAGATTGTGTGGGTGCATGATCACACACACCAAATGAAGTAGTGGGGCTTCCCTCATGTGAAAACCTCCTATAGAGATCTGCTGGTATTTCATTATTTACTCCCCTGATTTCTTCTTCCAACTCATGCAAAGCTTGAGAAAAAATGTTATAGAACTCTACTCCTTTTATTCTGCCATAAAAAGGGGTTCCAATGGTGTAATAATTTTTCTTTTGTCTTCTTCTATGATACCTCTACTCTCTGTCAGTGAGAGGTTCTCCTCCCCCTAAAGACATATTGGCTTCAAATAATGCACAAGCTGTGAAAAAAAAATTTCTCTGATACCACTGTAGTATCCCAAAATTGGGATTGGATAGCAAGCCTGCAGAGATAATGCACTTCTAGGAAATTTGTGCACAAAAATGAGTTTTCAGCTGCTGGATCCCTTATATCAGCTCATATAAGATCTAAATCCAAAAGGAGAGACAAAACAAATCAAATTAGGTGGTTTAAACAGATCTCCCACAACCTAGTCTAGCTGAAAAACATCCAAAGAGGGGGGCTGCAGCTATATGCAAAGGATTGCTTCAGAAATAACGCAGTCTATCAATTTAAAATCATAAGACCAACATGGAGGTTAATCTTTCACTATACATCAGCAAAATAGATCTACAATGTACCTTATACAGTGTATAACAGGAATATAAAAAATGTAGAAGACAAAAGCCTCAAAATGAGCTGCTACAATAACATGAAATGGCAGAATAAGTTTGACAGTCTTATTTTCATTGTTGAAGAATGTAATAGATTACAAATCATATCTAGAGTAGATATATACACAAAATGATGGATCTATTTCAGATCTGTATACAAGAAAGGCTCCTTTAGACACTCCCCTTGGGGATCTCAGAAAAACATGAATAACAGTGAGTATATCTAGGATCTAAGTCACAGATCTGCAGAAGTATTCAGAAAATTATGAATCATAACATATGCACCAGAACATATCTGAAATAACATGTATTTTTTGGCCAATCCACGGATCACCACAGTGAAAGGGAAGATCCAATCACTAGAGATCTCTCCTCTAGAATGATGCCAAGACACCCTGCAACTCTGCTCTTGCAAATAACATAGTCATGGAAGAGGGATTGTTTTGTAGGCCCTAAGAATACTTTGGCCTACTGCAAATGTGTGGATCTAAAGCTCAACCCGCTAATTCACTCTTCCAGGAGGTTAAAAGACACACTCACTGAGAAGAGGCGCCAATACAAGGTAGATCTGAACAGATCTAGTGTTCCACTTGCTACATCTCACATGGACAACCCAATCCTAAGCATGAATGTGCTATAGATGCAAGATGTGGCTTGTCCAAATGTCGGGTAATTGACTAGACAAACAAGACTCCTCCAAGAGTTGCTTAAGGAAGGAGGTGGGAATCCTAAACAAGAAAGCGCTATAAGGGATGTCTAAGAATACAATACCTTCAGAAAATAATAACATCAACAACCTCTTCCTATTTTCCTCCTCATTTTATAAGATGAAAGCCTTGCCAAACCCTAAATCACCTCAATGAGTTAGATCCTTTCATATGTGGAGCCTCCATCTAAAACTGCGCTGTCTATCCATGAGGTTCACTGCATCTAGACTGCGTTGTTGACTTGGTCAAAGTTGACACAATATCATAATCCAAACCCATTCACACCTGCAAGAGTTTATTTACATGGCCTAGATATGTCTCTGTTTACATAGGCATTGATTTATTTTGATGTTTTTAGGAGTTTTACATGTCCTCCTTCACATTTTATTCATCAACATGAAAATAAAAATAAGACAAAGAAAAATTGAATATTCCCATTAGCTTGGCTAATGGGGAATATTACATAATATATAATATTTCTTTGCCACCCTTCAACAAAGACAAAGTGGGAAGCTACTAGTTATATGTCTCACTGCCCAATATGAATGATATGAAAATGAAAAAGAACTCTCATTATGTTAGGTTAGGTTCCGATATGGAAATCAAAGAAATTGTTTAATGTCTTATGGTTAAATATTTTGTGTGTTTCAAAGGCGGAGGAGGAGAAGTGGGAAGGAGGAGTTTTGAGTTGCATGCTTCTCATGTTCATTTTTTAATGAACACTGTCATTTCACGAGATTCATTCATGCACCTATGAGATCAATTCATTCAAGTTTGTCTCATGGTTCTTATATTTTATTCATCAAGTTAAGTTTTGTATTTTCCTTTACCATTGTTCCATTGTTCTTGAGGATTATTTCAAATTCCTTTTGAGGATTAGTTCAAATTGGTCACTTTTGAATTTGCATTGTAAACGGGTGCATTTTAGGTTGAATCCAACACCCTTTCCAAAGTTTATTTCTAGTGTTTTTCTTGATAGGAAGCTGGAGAAAATGAAGAGACTCGAGGATATTTTATATTCATTAAGCACTCTAATGTTTACTAATGTTCATAACATTGTCCAAATTAGCAATGACACTCTCTCTAGCACTCAAACTTGTTTATAAAATGCACAAGACAAATTTGAGTTTTTGGAGATTGAGTATCAAATACAACGAGATGAACTACAAAAGAAGAGTTGTAATGTTGAATTGGTTCTTGTTTATAAAAACTCCATGTTTGAGCCCAAATCCCATCAATAGTAAAAAATTAATCAAAATAACAAAGCCATTTTACTAGTGAGTTTTCATTCACATGTGAAGGTTCAACGTGCACTTCCCAAGACCTTCATGAGACCTTGGGAAGAATTTCTGAAAAACAAGAATATAACTGGTCTCAGGAATGACAAGGATGTGTCCTTTCATATTCCTAAATATTCCAATCCCATCAAGTTTCACAATGTTGGATTCCTTCAGGATGATGCATATTCAGTTGCTCCTGTTGCATAACAACCACATATTTTCAAATTCCAACATTGTGATCGATTTGGCCATATGAAATATCAGTGTTTTGATCGTCATCCTTGTGAGCATTTTGGTAAGCACACTCTCATTTAGACAATTGTTCCTTAAACAAGAATCCTACAAGAACGAAGATTCACCTTGGATGGATCACTTCTTGGCAATGGTCTTCAACAACCAAGGAGATATACCAGTTGTACCACTAAATTTGTTCTCGAGTATTGGCTAGTATTGCAGTGAAGACTTCTTCATCTTCTCACATTGTATCTAACCGGGGGGAATTGATGGCCAGTTAGAAACTTCAAAGATTTTTCATTTGAAGATTTATTAAGTGAGCCTGAGCCACATCCTGAACCTGTTGTATGAGTGTAAAAATAGATATTTACATAGTTAGATTCAAATTTGTAGCCAAAGAAAAATTCATGCTCCATGAACATGTCATTAGTTGATTTGGTTGTTCACCTTTCTTAAACCACCACCTGCAGAAGATTTTTGTTTGTGCTACAGTTTCTGTTAGAGAGCACTTCCACTAGTAGAAGAGTTTAGCTTCTATATATATTATGAATTTTTTCAGGAACTGATTTGATATTTCTAGAGTTGGTGGTTAGCCTTAAACCAGCAATGGTTGAGACCTCGAGTTCTCACACCTTTTGGTTTTTTTGTGGTTTTCTCTTCAAAACCATATTTTCAGAGTGAACATTCAACCATTGGTTTTCATGATTTTTTTCTCTCTTCTTGGGGTCTCATATACACCCCTTGAGATTAAGGGGCATAATGTTAACCACCTAATCCATCAGGGTTCTCGTGGAAAAATAATGCATTTCCAAGAAACCTGGAAACTAAATCCAACAATTTCATTTTTATATCTATACATATACAATCTATATCAATCTTAATATATAGTTCACTACTTTTACAATATTGTCATTCCAAAAATAAGTTCCATGTTGCAATTTGACTTGCGGATCCATCGCATTCATGTATGTTCAATCAAAGTTTTGAACCCACCATTGTGGTTCATCATTAGGATGAAAAAAATATGTGAAAGACTAATCACCTAGGAGGTTTAAATAAATAGGAAAACAAAGGGTTAAAAAGAGAAGAGAAGAGCCGATAAGGAAACCCTAAAAAGATAAATGGGTAGGTATTAAAATTGATATGATTTATGTGTTAATTAATTTAATTGTATTTAATATTAATTGAATTATATTAATATTAATTAATTATGCTATTTATAATATTAATATGATATATTAATGTTAGTAATATTAATGAGTAGGAATTAATATAATAAAAATTATATGGTTGATTTATATAAAATAAGGTTATATGTTGTATTATTGTTATAGTGTTTTAAAATAATTAGAATCATATATGTTATTATTATATATGAGTTAATATTATCACTGCAAATAGCCTCTTTCCTTTGTCTATTGCCCATTTTCTCTTTGCAGTAAAAAATACTTTGTCAATGAATACCGTTTTCAAATATTGTTTAACATTAAAAATTTTCATTATCTTTATAATCATCGATTGTTACTATTACCCTTGCGAAAATTTTTACACATCACGCTTTGAATAAATAAAAATTACACATACCAAATCCAATGTTTACAGAAAGTAAAGGAAAAAAAAACTAAAATTCCAAAAGCATCATCTCCCTTTACTGATCTACACTTTTCTCCTCCTTCAATATCATTTATATATGGGTATTAAGAATAAAAAACTTACCATATAAAATAATAGGAGTTGTCTATCGAGGCCACAAATTTTCCCGCACGACAAAAATTCGTCGAAATATGGCATTTTTTCAATCAAAGCATGGAAGTTTGTGTGTTTGAATCATTCAATTTATAATGGAAATGCATTCATCATCATCAAAAACCCCAATGACACCCAAGATCTTGAAATTTAATAGCTCTAACTTGTACAAAAAAAAACTATTAGATTTTATTAGGAACATGCTTGAATTTACATTAGTTTTTTTCTTGAAAATTTTGAAGTTTCGTTATACTATGGTTGTGATCATGGAATTTAGATTAAAACTATGAATAATAGTTATAAATAGTAAAATATGCAAGGAAATTTTCAATTAAATATTATGCGAACATATATTTAGCTACTTTCTATGACAAATCGATTTAACGGTTGGTCCCCACTACTATGTAAAAACAAACCAAATTTTATTTAAAAATGACTAAGACTCGTTGTTTTGAACATTACAGTGCAAAGTTGACTGTTAAGACACGTTCTAGCTAGCCAGATGAAGTCACATATATTCTTTTGCAAATTCATTCCACATACCTATCTCCCACACAACTTGACATGCAATTTCAATATTGTGGGGACCTTATTCTGCATAGAAGGATTTAATTTTAAACTCTTACATTTAAAAAATTTACATATTTAGTTAGGTGTAAAAATAGTTGCATACAACTATGAATAAAATTCCTACGTATAGCATGTACAGATTTAGCTATGTGAAAGAGCAGTTGGATAGAGCTGTGACTTTGTGTAGAATAAACGATGTGCATAGGAATGGGTGCAGAAGTTACTTTATTCCATAGACATGAAATTAATTTAATTTCTAGAAACAAAAAATTTAATTCATACTAACAAAAACACCTATAAAATGTGATTTGTAAACAACGATGAGGAACATTTATACATTGTGTGCATCAGTACATTGAATAAAGACTTGTGCACATGCATATTTGGTAAATTAAATACCAAAAGCATTGATATTTATCAACAACAGTATTTTCTATTAATAAGAGAATATAAACTGGAATGATAAAAAATATGAATGAAAACTTTATCTTGGATACAAATATTTCGCAATATGTTTCAGACACAAAATAGTAGCAGGTAATAATTTTTAGGGGAAAAATAAGAAAGCATTTAAAATCATTGCTACAATGAGGGAAATTCCATCTAACATTAGAATTCATTTGAAATAAAAAACCGATGACTTTAAGCAAACTCCATTAGTCAAAGACAAAAAGTTAAGATTTTGTACAACTACATAGATTATGCTAATTAATTAGCCATAATTTACAATGTATCCAACCCCAAAAAGTAGTTTCATTATACGTTGTGCATAAAGAAAAGTTCCCATCAGGATTATGTTTACAGATTTCTTAAAAAACCTAATGTTCCTAAGTGGTTTCTAGTATTTGACTGTTAACCTCTAATACATACTCTTGCTATAAAATTAAATAATATTGAATGCATACACACATACAAAACATTGCAATGAAATATTTTATATTCCTTTCTTTGCACACCCATTGTCTTGTAACCCTTACTATTACCCATGTCAAAAATGTTACACACAACACACTCAACAATTACCAATTGAACATACCAATGTTAATCACCATCACGTGCATTTTCTCCACACTTTGCCAATTATTTAATATCATAGTTATGTGTGCCATAAGAAACATGAATTTACCATATAAAATAATTTTGAACTACCTATGATCATGATAATGAAATAAGAAAATGTCAATGTTAAATGAGAATAGAAAACTGTCAAAGTTGAATTGGTTTAAAAGTTGGTAGTATTGTAGAGTGTCTATATTTCTCCACTATTTATACTACCATGAATTAATAGATAGACCATTGAGAAACTATTGAAGCCTAGGGTGTGGTAGTATTGTAGAGTGTCTATATTTCTCCATTATTTCTACTACCACGAATTAATATAATACACCATTAAGAAACTATTGAATCCTAGGGTGTGATGTTCTACAACCTCATCTTCGAAGATAAGAATTTATGTAAGGCAATAAAATCTCAAAAAATACTCCAAGATTTTGAAAGCGATTTGCAAAGAGAAAATGTTACAATGATATGCTATTTGAAATACATAGTAAATTAGAAAAGGCTCCCATTGATATGATAAATTATTTTATTTCCTTTCTCGGATAACGATTTGAAATGTTCATCGACACGGTTACGTATAGATCCCCACCTGCTACATTTTTGTGTGTCACATATGTCACAAAATATCGGTATCGAAGATAAGGATGTCATCCAGATATTTTTATCGTTCCAATGTCTATCTTTCGATTAGTAGTTAATTCAAAAATATAAGAATCAAGAACGCGTGTGCAAAATAATTTTCTAATTGGAAATTTATGTGTAAGACCGCAACATTGAAAAGGAAATATAATGCAAAGAGAAAAGGTTACACATTTTTTTACTCAAAAAATGTAATAGGGATGAAATGAGTTAGTTGTATCACTTAAAAGAACATTTTTTCCTCACTATAATAGCTATTAAAATGCTTGCAGACTCGTTTACCTAGAAGTCACCACCTTCTACTATTTTTCGTTTCAAACATGTTACAGAGATAAAGCTTCCATAAAGATTTTCTATCATCCCAATTTTTGTCCAATAATTAACAGAAAACACCTCTACAAGTAAATATAAGACCTATTGTAATATCCCTTGTTTGGTATGATTTTATTAGACATTTGAACAAGTCCAAAAGGGTACAGTGGACCCCAATGGAAAACAGTTGTGTGGATTTATTTTATTATTTCAAGTTAATAAAATAAAATAGAAATTAATGTGCAATGACTAGATGATGATTAGAGTTCTCGAAACCAAATCCATGAGGATGGATAAGGTTTTAAGAATTTCTTAGACTTCCAAAAATCCTTGGAAGGAATAAAGTAAATAATAAAATTAGATTGGAGATAAAAATATAAAAAGTGTCCCAGTAAAGAGGAAATTACTGGGAAGAGGTGGAATAAAGTTGGAAAGAAGAAAAACTAGCTTTAAAAGTACCTTTGTGGAAGAAACAAATGGAAAGCCTAGGAAAATATGAAAACAACATCTTGAATTAATTGGACACAGTTAAGGGAAACAGGCTGGGGAAAGTGAGCTTAAATAAGCTGATTCAGGATAGAGAAAGTGTTGTCTATCACTGGAGGAAAATATCTCTGCTTGGGGGTGAGCTATGGAGAAAGAGCTCTAAGGTTGGGAGGCAGCTAGTCTACCTTAAGTGGTATGCACATATAATTTGATTTTTTTTTGAATTATATGTTTATGTTGTGATGAGTTACTGAAATAGATAAAGCAGTTGGATCTATATGAAATTCGCGTTTGGATATATGTTATGTTTTGGAAACTATATGAGTTAGAAATACTTTTTGAATGTTCGTACATTGAACATAATTAACTATTGAAATAATATTCTATTCTATATTGTTGTACAGACCTATCCTGTAGACGACCAACTCTTAGAATGTCTAAAACCTAGTATTGGGTCTAGATCTAAGGTTAGGTACCTTATAGGAAACTGAAATCTATTTAGAGTTAATAGTTCTTTTAAGTAGTATCAAACTTATGAAATAAATTCTAAACAAAAATGAAGGATAAACATAGATACTATATAGTAACATATATGATATGTCATATCATTGTTTATTTATGTATTGTTTATTTAAAGGAAATAATATTTAGACCTTTTTAGACAAAGCTTATATATAGATGTGCACATTTGAACTGTATTACTATAATAAAATTCAAGTCGAAAATATAACCAGAAAGAGTATATTCTAGTTAAATTTCGATAATATGGCAATTTGAATAAAAGAATTATAGAATATACAGCTAAATGGATATATATATATATATATATATATATATATATATATATAGAACAATAAATATTGTATACTGTAAGTCAAGTTCAAACAAATCTCATGGACTACTGATATTGGAAGATAAAATAATTCGTTTTGATTTAAGTATCATAAAACAATAATTTTAAAAGCAACAATTCATGGGAATAAAAATCAATAATTAACAACTATAGGTCATAATTCTTGTATTTATATCCTTATGGATATTATAGTCCATAAATAGAAAACTGTACAGTTTAAGTGTTGGAAATATGATGCAATATGATTGTTGGCAATATGATGAAATATGTTGTCCATGATGGAAACATATTTGATGAAGTTGTCCTTGATGGAAACCTACTTGATGAGTTTTCTTCTGATAAGAAACCTATGTGTTAAAGATGTAAAAATGATGTTTATACAGGTCAGTTCAGATGTAACAAAGAAATGAATTCCAGTAAGTGCCAAAGAAATGAAACATGAAATATTTCTCAATGTATATGCAGGTTTGATGAAGGCAACCCGCATATGGAGGCAATGTATACACTAATTTTATGAAGGAAACCCGCGTAAACATCCAGAATTAGTATATACATAGTTTTTATGAAGAGAAGTCGCATATGCATGCAGCTACGAAAAAGAAAAGCCACGTATGCCTTTTGCGCTCTAAAATTATGATACCAAGGCGCATTAACATGATATTAGCCCACAGTATTAAGCATTGTATCGCCTATTTGATTTCGTCCAAGAATACCATCGAAAATTGTCTGGTTGGCTCATGGTATTGATAAAGGCTAAAAATATATAGGGAGAAGAAGATCATAGTGCAAGGGTGTGCAAGTTTAAGGGTTGTTACTGAATACTTCTCTCTGAAGTATATGTACATGGGATGAACTTTGTTTTATTGATAGATCTAAATCTATGATGCACCCTTGGATACAATGATGGTTCAGGATCTCTAGACCTGAAATGATTATGTTCTTGCACGATATATTTGAAAAGATGATTAGATTTGTGACCTAGCGCAAGATAGTTGAAGTGAAGTGAAGAAATCTGGGTAAGTTCTATAGATCTGGTACATTCTGCAAAATTAATATTTTCAAATCTATACGCTAGTTCATCTTGGTAAAAGCGTGTATATACGTAGCTTTGTCTTAGAAAAAGAATGTATGGAATTCAGGGTTTTCTAAAGCTTATTACAGATATTATATGTCCATTCATGTTGTATTTCTATTGTTCGTCAATGAAGTCTTCATGTAGATCTAGGTTTCCTGAATACTGTCCATGATGCTAAGTTGAATATGAAAAAATATGATCAATGAGTGAGTAAACATGGTTAATGATGACTGAATTTTTAAGGGTTCTGCATTTCTGACAAGATAACTGACTAAAATTCTCAGACCTGGATCTGAGACTGATCACATTTTGAAAAAAAATATTCACAAATCTATACGCGGGGTGGTGTGAAGGAAAAAGCGTATACACATGAGTTCAATGAAGAAAAGTAGCGTATGAATTTTAAGTTAATGAATGTTCAGGATTAAGTTTGATTTTGCATACTGATTCTGAAGTCTGGGTTATTTCTGAGTTCTGGTTATAGTGATCTCACTGTTTTGTTTCAAGTATTTGGTGAAGGTTATACTTTTCATATCAAGAGTTGTATTGAAGCTGTTTGATCAAGTGTGAAAATTGATGAAATGTGGTTTGCAGTGTTTCTGAGGGTTGAATCCTTCAGTGTGGAAGTAGAGGCTTCCTGCCAGTAGAAGCTAGTGTTCTGATTAGGGGGTTGAAGCTCCCTTCCAGTAGTGACTAGTAAACGAGATTAGGGGATTGTATCTCCCTTCTAGTAGCAGCTGGAGAACAAGAGAAGGTAGCACCCTTCAGTAGGTAGATGCTTGCGTACTGATATGAGTCTGCATCAGTACAATATTGTAATAAATTTACCATATAATAAATATTGAAGACAATGACGACAACACTGGTGGTTTTCTCTTGAATTAGGTTTCCACCTTCAATATTTGTGTTCATGTGTGATTCTCTTGTGATGATTTATTTTTCTATTAGTGCACATATGTACTGCTTAACTAATAGATGCATAAAATGACAAGATGAGTTAAAGATTGTTTATGAAAGTTTTCTAGCAATAAAATCATATCAGTATACACAATTGTTTTTTGGTATATGCGCATGTATACGCGAGTTTGGTTCATTAAAGTCGCATATGGAATTCAACAAAGAAAAGTAAATGTTATCAATAAACTCTAAATAGTGATTCACCCCCCCCCGCGCGCCTCTCAGTATTTTTCCCAATAATTGGTATCAGATCAAGTCCTTCTCAAGAAGCTTAGACGCTAGAAGGAAGATCAGCTAAGATGAGAAATCAAGATGGGACAACATCTATCAGACCTCCTCTCTTCAATGGAAACAATTTAATCTTCTTGAAGACAAGGACAAGATCCTATCTTCAGTCTCTTGGAGCAGATGTATGGGCTATAGTTGAAGGAGATTATCAATATCTAGCATCAATTCCAATAGATGCAGTAGGAAGAAAGAACTATGAAACCAATGGAAATGTGGTAAATGCAATATTGGGAAGTCTCACTAAATCAGAATTTGTCAAATTCATGCAGTTGAATACAACAAAGGAGATATGGGACAAAATAATTCTAAGCTATGAAGGTGATACCAAGGTAAAAAGTGCTAAATTCCAAACTCTCAGAATTCAATATGAAAATATCAGGATGCATAATGAGGAAAGCATTGCCAGTTTATTTTTACATCTAGATAATATTCTAAATCGTATAATAAATCTGGGTGAAACCATAATTGACACTATTCTAGTTGAAAAAGTTGTAATATCTCTAACTCCCAAATTCGAGTCAAAAGTGTCTGTTATTGAAGAGAAGCAGGATCTACAAACTTTTACTATTGTTCAACTTCATGGTATTCTGACCGCCTGTGAAATGAGAAAAGGAGGTCCATCTGAAGTCAAAGAAGTTGTCTTTAGAGCTGCTGCAAAAGGAAAAGAGGTAGAAGAACAAGAAGGATCAGGGTATGTTTCAGAAGAAGATGAGAGAAATTTTGTAAAGAAGCTACAATTTGGAACTGGAAGGTTCAGAGGTAAGCTTCCTTTTAAATTTTTTACTTGTGGAAGAGTTGGTCATTATGTTACTAAGTGTCCTCATAAACAAAAACTTGAAAGAGGAAAGGAAGAGGCAAAAGGAAATATGAATTGGTTTATCAATAGAAAAAGTTAGTATACTCATGAAGATAGTGATGGGCTATCTAATAGTGAAGAATGAGAATCTGATCAAGATGTTAGACTACTCATGGATTTTGAAAAAGACTCTACTGAGGCTAAATATACATTTATGAATGTTCTAGAAGAAAATTATTTTATTGAAGAAATAAATCACCTCAAAATAGGTTTGGAAGAAAAAAAAATTTCCTTAGGTACTCTAAAGAATCAACTTATAGAAAAGGAGAAGCACAATGAGAAATTAGAATGTGAAATAGTAAGTCTAAGAATTAGGGGAATTTTGAGGTCTAAAATGGGTCTGCTAAGGAAATTATTAAATAATAGTGGAAATAATAAGATAAGATTTGATGACATCATCAAATTTTAGAGGGAAAAAAGAAAAAACTACTTTTTCAACTAGTATTTTCAACTTATCTCCAAAAATTTTTGCTCAAATATTGTTTAGAGTACTGCTAATCGTAATTTAATAATTCATATGCTCCATGTTGCATACTTTCAATGGTCCATCAAAAGTATGCAACATGGGTACTCCCAGGATGAGAAATTAACTTTTGCATGCAATGACTACTCATGCTTGAAATTTGAGTAAAAACTTTGGGAGATAAGTTGAAAATACGAGTTGAAAAAGTAGTTTTATTATTTTATTATTTTTTAATATTTTTACCCTTTTAATTAAAAAATGGTGAATCATCCCCCATGGTTGAAATCATCATCTTGAATCCTATTGGTTCTTATAAAGTTTATTTTGGTTGTACATTTTTCTTAGGAGGCCCATTTTAGACCTCAAAATTCCCTTAATGAAAGGAAATTTAGAAACAAAAAAATTTAAACCTTAGATTTGCTAAAGGAACTGAAACCTTATATGAAATTATCAAGGTTCAATTCTCTCCTCTTGTAAATATAGGTCTTGGTTATATTGGAGAATCCTCTCAGTCTTCAGCACCAAGCTAACTAAGTTCTGCCAAAGCTAGTCTGCAACATTTTAACACTCAGCAAAAGAACAAAGAGACTACACAGGTAAAGCATGACCAATTCAATACAAGGAATAAAAATAACATAAATATCAATCATCAAGTAAACCCAAATAGAAGGTTTCATAATCGAAAAAATTTCTTTAATGGACAATTTTTTTCATGTTATAATTTTGGTCATAAAGCTTCTCAATGTGTTGCATACAGAACTATTATGACTAGAGAAGCAAGAAGGAAAATAAATGAGACTAGAATAAATAGGAATAATTATAACAACTTTTCTCCTCTTCAAAATGAAATTTAATGTTCTTAATGCAATAGCTTTGGCCATGAAGAAAATGAATGTAGGAACAAACTTCAACCAAAAGAGCATATACCTTCAAATTCCAAGGTATGGAGAAATAAGGACTTACAAGTTGAAAGTTGTGGCATAGCTTTATTTGCTGAAGGGGAATAAAATCAATGGTACATTGATAGTGGATGTTAAAAATGCATGACAGGTGATAAAAATAAACTCCTTTCATACAATGCTCTAGAAAAATAAAAGAATGTTACCTTTGGAAATGATACTCCTGCTGTCATTAAAAGAAAAGGCTCTATTTTCCTAAAAGAAAAAGTAAAAGCTAACAATGTTGTGTATGTGGATGAATTAAAACATAACTTGCTAAGTGTGAGTCAAATATGTGATCAAGGAAATGAAGTTGTCGTTAGTTCAAAAGAATGTGTGGTACGTGAACTTGACACAGGAAAAACAATGATAAAAGGAACTAGAACACAAAGAAATCTGTATGTATTGAAAGTTTGAAAAGAACAATGTTACTTGGGTAAATATTTAGAAATTTGGTTATGGCACATAAGATTGGGGCATTTTAGTTTCTCTCAAATCAGCAAATCTAGCAGACTCAAAGTTGTTCGCGATCTTCCCAACATCACTCTGCCTAAAAGCACCATATGCAAATCTTTCCAATTCGGTAAGCAAACCAAATTGCAATTCAATCCAAATAAGGATCAGAAAATAAGCCTCTTCAACTTATACATACTGATCTATGTGGTCCTGTAAGGAAAAATTCACCTCATGGAGAACAATACTATATTCTATTTATTGATGAATTCTCTAGAATGTGTTGGATTGGGTTACTAAAACATAAAGATGAAGCATTTGAAAAATTGAAGATCTTCAAAACTTTGGTTGAAAATGAATTAGATCTAAAAATCAAATGTCTTAGGCCTGAATGAGGAGGGGAATATATATCAAAGGAATTCTTTGACTTCTGTGAACAACATTGCATAAAAAGACAATTTTCTACAGCTGGAACACTACAGCAAAATGGAGTGGCAGAAAGAATGAATAGAACAGTTCAACAGATGGATCATGCTATGCTTGATGAATCTAGAACTCTCAATACCTTTTGGGGAGAATCAACACATGTCGGAGTAAATATTCTTAACAAGGCTCATGTTCGTGTGAATAGTGATAAAACTCCTTATGTTCTCTGGTATGGTAATCTTCCCACTATAAAGAATTTTAGAGTTTTTGGAAGAAATTTTTTTATCAAGAACAATGATGAAAAGCTTGGTAAATTTGAACCTAGAGCAAATGAAGGTATATTTCTTGGCTACTCTTCAAGAAGTAAAGCATATAAGTGTTACAATAAAAGACTTCGGAATATTGTTGAATGTATTGATGTTGTAATTGATGAGTCTCTCTCAGCTCCTAAAAGGGAAATAAAAACAACAAATGAAGGTGATGATGATGTATATTTTCCTTCATAAAATAGCAACAATATAGAAGGTGAACCCAATGAAGCACCAAAAGAATATCTATCTGAAAAGGCTCCATCCAGGTATGTTCAAAAGAATCATCCAAAATCTCAAATTTTGGGAGAAAAAGGATCAAGTGTCCAAACAAGAATAACTCTTGTAGGATCTGCTAACTATCTAGCATTCTTATCAACTATTGATCCACATAATGTGAATCAAACTAGAAAATAAAAATTTTGGATTCAAGCCATGAATGAAGAGCTTGATCAGATTGAAAAGAATCATACTTGGGAATTAGTTCCAAGACCTAATGATAAAAATGTTATTGGAACAAAATGGATATTAAAAAATAAGTTAAATGAAAATGGAGATGTTATTAGAAACAAAGCTAGACTTGTTTGTAAAGGGTATGCTCAATAAGAATGTATAGACTTTGAAGAAACATTTGCTCCTGTAGTAGGACTTGAAGCCATAAGAATGTTTCTTTCTTTCTCAAGCTTTCAACATTTCAAAGTTTATCAAATGGACGTTAAATCTGCTTTCCTCAATGGTGATCTAGAAGAATAAGTTTATATCGAACAACCATAAGGATTTATTCTGGGAAATGATGAAAAACTTGTTTGCAAACTTAAAAAGGCTTTATATGGTCTCAAACAAGCTCTAAGGGCATGGTACTATCGTCTTGATAAATATCTTCTTCAACAAGGTTTTTCAAAGGGATCTGCTGATAGTAACGTATACACAAAAATTGAGAATGATAAACTATTAATTGTAGTTGTATATGTTGATGACATCATTTTTGGAAGTAATGAAGAGTTCATGAGTCAGAAATTTTCTTATGTCATGCAGCAATAATTTGAAATGTCTTTACTTGGGGAACTAACATTCTTTCTTGGCTTACAAGTGCACCAAGCAACAAATAGCATATTTTTATCAAAAGAAAAATATCTTAAGAAAATTCTGAAGAAGTATGGGATGGAAGACTACAAACCTGTGAGTACACCAATGGTAACTGGGTGTAACCTCAGTTCTCATGATGATTCTCCCATGGTGAATCAACCAGAATATAGATCCATGATTGGAAGTCTTATTTATCTAACTGGGACAAGACCAGAAATTATGCATGAAGTTAGGATTGTTGGACGATTCAAAGCTAATCCAAAAGAGTGTCACCTTTAGGCTGTAAAAAGAATATTCAAATATCTACAAGGGAATCAAGACTTTGGTCTATGGTATCCAAATAATTTTGATCTCACTCTTCATTCTTACACAGATGCAGATTGGGCTAGACATGTTGATGATCGAAAAAGCACTAGTGGTGGTGCATTCTATATGGGGCTCTGATTAGTATCTTCGTTTAGCAAGAAACAAATTTCTATTTCCTTATCTACAATGGAAGCAGAATATGTGGTTGTCGCTTCATGTTGCACACAACTCCTATGGATGATGCAGACTCTACAAGACATTCAAATCAAATGTTCACCTCTGATCTTCATTTTATGTGATAATACAAGTGCCATCAGTATCTCAAAAAATCATGTTATGCATTCCAAGACCAAGCACATTCCAATCAAATATCACTTCCTACATGAACAAGTGCTTGAACAAAAGGTTAAATTGGAGTATGCTCCCTCCAAAGAAAAAGTTGTTGATATATTTACCAAACCCCTTCCCAGGGAAGCCTTCAAATATCTCAGAAAAAAGTTGGGAGTTGTCTCTACCTCTGTAATATCCCAGAATAGGAAAAATCTACACTATTGGGAATATCTTAAGATATTCCAAATGTGGAGCACAACAATATGTAAAACACACCAATGGAGTAGCAGTGATACATCAACTTCAGAAAATGAAATAAGATCTCATAGCCATATTATTAATGTTATAGCAGCATAATGTGTACAAGATCTTGAGGAAATGATCACTCAAGCTTAGGCAAATCCACCATCAAAGGCACATGTACAAGAATCATGAAATGCACTGCTACATATGATAAATCCAAGCTATGACTACGTAGTTTATAAGAGGCACCGCTACAAAAATAATGTCAATACATGGATATGAAATATATAACTCAAAATTGATGGGGGAGCAAGATCTCAACCCCTGGAAACAACAATACAACAATCCTTAAAAGGATTGGCTAAAACATGCAAAAAATAGCAAATCTGTAGAAATGCTGGAGTTGTTGGGTAGCAGTTGCAACTCAGAAATTGGAAATGGATGAAGATAGCTGATGATGTTGCATATGATGAATATATCTCATCCTGTGAATCTCTTAGGTGAAAGGCTATCCCAATCCCTAAATATCTCACCCTCCAAACTAGTGGAGCAAGTCCCCACTGCAAATGTGCTCAGAAATAACGCAGTCTAGAGAAGGGACTGCGTTGTTGGTGATGGGAAGTGCATTTCTTGATGCCAAATATGTGAAATAAGGTCTAAAATCTCCCTCACTAACCTCCCAGAGGAATAGAATCTCCCTCTTCTGAAAGATGAGCCAAGGAAACAGTGTTTTGGAACCCTCCACTGCAACACCCTGCAACACAACCCAGCTCTAATCAGAAATTGCACTGTAGCTGAAGGAGGTGGCTTGGCCTTGAGCCTGAAATGTGGAGAATGAAGTAAAATCACTCAAGAGGCCTCTCAAGAAGGGAGAAGGATTCCTAAATAGGAAATCCCTTGTGCGAAGTAGCACAACAATCTCAGTTAAACAACTGGAGAAAGCACAAAGTGTGAACAGACCAGGAAATCACTAATACATAACATATCCTTCTATGTATGCCTTGTCATCAATTTATAAAAATTAAAGCCTCCTTGCCTTGTCCCCCATAGATTAGGGTTTCCTCCACCAAATGACCTCTTCCTCATTCACAATGTGTTGTCTTTCAAAGTGATCCACTCCTCCTATGGCAGCATTGTTGACTTGGTCAAACCTGACCTTGTCCTCATGCATTTGCCCCTTTTCACACTTGAAGGTGCAAAATATGGCTATTATGATGATCCCTTTCATACTATGAGGGATTTTATTCCTACACATGGGCCTTCTTACCCATTTATTCACCTCCTAGCTGATATAGGAAAAGTTAATGTTCCAATTAGCTCCATGCTAAATTTGGGAACATTACAGTCCTCCCCTCCCAAATTTTTCTTTTCCTCAAGAAAAAACAAGGATAGAACTGAAGGGCCTTCTTGAGGCATGTGGGCTGAAATTAATTGGGATCTACCATCCCCATATGAATCTCCCATCCCCAAGCAATCATCCACACAAAATGAGTTACCCTCCAACATGGAAACTCCTGAAAGTCCTCCTCCACCATTGGCTCATGCAAAGTAGGTGGGCTGAAAATATGATCATCGTAGACAAGGGAGTCTACCCCATGTTGTCCTTCTCTCCACTCATGATAAGTGTAGAGTATGTTCTAATCCTGGGCTGCAAAAGTATTTCCCACAAGTGGAAAAATGAAGAATAATCCTCCAACATTGAAGAATAAGTTGGCCCAAAATATCTTATCCATGATGAATAGGACATGATCATCATAGGGTATCCAAATGAGAAGTTTTTTGAATGTTTTACATGATTCCGTATGATACAAAAAATGTCGCAATTGGACACAACACAGTCTCTCCCACTCTAACTTTAGAAAATGGCATGGCAAGTGGGGTTTTGACAAATTGCTAGTTGTGTGAATCATCACATCTACTAGTGGATAGAAAATGAGTGAATGTGTCAACTGATCATACAAGAAATACTCAAACACTTGCCCATGGCGATACAAAGGATGGTTGTCTCCATCAAAATAGCTGGCAAAATCTTTCTCATGGGGCTCAACAATAAACTTGCCCTTTTGTGGAACAATGCATTGTATGGCAATGGTAAGAAGATGAAAAAAATATGTTACATAATAAATAGATGCAAAAACAGCATTCTAACCATGTGCTAAAAGTAAAGTGATGCATGAATGCATGAACAAGTCCATGCTCCAAAAGAACAGCACTATTGGCCTATGCAAATAGGCTCTTGCTAACCCATAGCTCATTTCTTCGACATGATAATTGTCAAAGACTCCTCCAATAATGTTGCTGCAAATATGGAATTCCTCCCAAGATGGAAGTAATTCCTGATCATAAAAGGTCAAGGAGTATCCCCTTTTCACCATGATAGTGCCATCTCCTACTCCTGCAACATCATACAACAAGTGAGAGAAAATCTGCCCTTGCTCTCTAAAGAACATCCCAAGAAACAAAAGTGTTTGCTGCTTCCTCATGCTCTTATCATACAGGACATGTGATGAAGACATAATGAATGATATGAATGTTATATCAACACTGTGCATTCATACCCTTAGATGCTCAATGATGCAAGCATCCTGCCACATCTCCTTCATCCACTTACCGTTAGAAATAGAATATGCCAAGTGATGGCCAAAATCCTTGACGTTTAACCAGCGCAGCCAAGCCTCCTGCAGCCCGGTATCATAAATTTGCAAGTAGCTTACCAACTTCTTACTCTCCATCCACATCCACTCAACCACTTGTGGATTTCTCCTTCCATCCTCCCTCTTGGTACTCCTGCCATGAGAGCTACCATCCACCCAATCCTTATTTTTGTCCTTGCATTTCATGGGATTTTGAAATGCAATCTTCTCAAGGATCAGTTTGACCCCATAAGGACCCAGATAGGTGGTAGGTAAAAACCTCCCATCATGGTGTGTATGGCTCAGGAAGTGACCAACACAATCATGAGAGATGTTATCCATCCAAAGATGTCCTCCATCATCTATCTATTCCTCCTTGAATCCATTAAGATCCAAGTGTTAGAAGGGAAGAACTTCCTCAAACTGTTGAAGAATCTTGCACTCCATGATGTGTGCGAGTGCACCTCCAATGAAGTCTCTCCATGAGATCTCCTTCTCATGCATGGTCTCCCAAAACTAAAGAGGTCTTGGATCTGCTGCAAGTAGAAGTCTCTCTTTGAGCTGTGGCATGCTCATTGAGATAGTGTCATCTAGAGAGGAGAAAGAGTTTCTTATCTCCAGATGTCTAATCCTTCTTACTGCTCCCTTCATGGCTTCCTGAATGAAGCTTCCATTTGAATGCTCATATGAGGAACGATTCCTCTTGTCTCCATCACTACTCTTGTACAGCACAGTGAAATTCTGCTATTCTAAATCAACAACATGCAATAATGTAGACCCATCCATAATGTTTTCTGAAATGATATGAGATGGAAATTCAAGCATAGCTCGGTGAAATGTGGAAGCTCCTTGCAGGGCTGCAAGAGGTTATTCTTCATATGTGTTGGCTTCCAAAGTTGCCAAAGATGAAGGTTGCTCCCCCATGGCTACAACAGCACTGGTATATGCCTCTTCAACTGGTGGTGAGGGCTTCTCCTCCTATTTTCCAAATTTCTTGATCAATCTGCGAGAAAATTCAACAAGGGTAGATACCCTTGCATGGCTCCAATGGCTGATCCACCAAGTATTTTCTTCACCTTCAAGTTGCAGCACTACAATTTCTACAACCTTTCTATCTACTACAGGATGTAGCAGGAAGAAAGCCTCTAGCTTCTTTACCCAAACCTCTGCTACACATGTGAGTGATCCATCAAAGGTGGACAATAGAAATCTATTGCCTCTCATCATCCCATAGCTGTGTGGTATTTTTTCTTCTTCCACCTGAATAAATTGTGGTAAAGCTAGAGTCCCCTTGAAGGCTCTAGGTTTAGCTTTGTATTCAGCAAGATACTCACTTATAATTTCGAATTCCAAGTGTTCTCCATGCTTCATTCCTTCTTCTCTTTGAGAATAGGAAGTGCATGGTCCTTCCTATTCTTCTTCTTCCATCTTCTTTACCTCCTCGGAGAGGTCCTTCCTGGATCTGAAAACTGATGAGAGCAAGGTCATCTTCTTCATCATCTTGATCTCTCAAATTTTCTTATGGCTGAAACTCACAGGCTGATCCAAGGAAAGTTGCTTTGATACCACTGTAATATCCCAGAATAGGAAAAATCTACACTATTGGGAATATCTTAAGATATTCCAAATGTGGAGCACAACAATATGTAAAACACACCCATGGAGTAGCATTGATACATCAAATTCAGAAAATGCAATAAGATCTCATAGCCTTCTTATTAATGTTATGTTGAAGCCCCAAAAATCGGGTCTACAACAAGGGGGATACCCACCCGGTCCAGACCTTGGTTAGCAGCTCATTTTCCATTTGGTATAGTGGGTCCAACTGGGGATAATGGGACCAGTTTCCCAATATGTGTGTGTGTGTTGAGAATTGATATTTCCTTTCTAAAAGTTCCTAAGTAAAATGCTTTTATTCTAACTCTAATCTAATAACATGCAATTGTATTCTAATAAACATAAATATTTAATTCTACACTAAACCAGGATGTAATATTTCCGTTATGTGATCTAAAATGATTTCAAATAACAATTGGTAATAAAGATCATTCAACTGTTATAAGAAAAGAATTCAATAAAGATAAACCACTTCGTATAAAAAGTTAGACGAAACAGTTGTGAAAAACATATCGCATAATAAGCTACTCATATATTAAGCATAAATAAATAGCTATCACCGTACAGAAGTGCCAAATGATAACTGAAGCATTCACGCATCAATATATAAACAACTGAACATGAATATCACTTTAACACAAAGGCAGAAATAGTTAAGAGATAAAAGTACCATTTATAACTAGTTCTACCTATGAGCTTCAAGAAATAATGACTTATCTATTCTTAATCCAACATCCACTAAGAGTAAAAAAGTGCAACATCAGTAGTAGATATTAAATGCAAATATCAATAAATCTTGTTCCATTCATTCATCAAAACCTACTCGGAGGGTGAAAAAGTGCATGTTCTGAGGACAAGTTTTTGACAAATTTTAGGAACCTTCTCTAAATGCATGAGAAGGGTTTAAATACTACTAACTAAATCTAAAAATAATTTATTACAAAAATGTAGGATACTGTTTAAATTACCATCCTCATTTCAGGAAAAAATAAAGCAAAATTAATACTAAATCTAAAAATAAAACTAACAACTAACTATCTGTGAATCTGTTCTTTGAAATTGCAAGCGTTCAGCATTTTCTTGAGAAGAATAGGCTGGCCGAATTCAGACTTTAATTGTCTTGTGAAAATGGAATCGGCAAGAGCTAGCGCCATCTTCTCGGCAGAATTGATGATACATTTGAGAGTCATGCACTGGCTGTGTGGTTTTACCAAACATGCCCAGTAAGAATCCCAATTCAACTTAGTTAATCTTTTAATTGATTCTCCCTTTTCTTGAGCCTTCCGTCTCCAGCCTGTCTGCAGTTGCTGTGCTTTCGGTAGATATGCTGGAGTGGTTTCTGAGATCAAATTTTCCTTGTGCAAATTTTCATTTATGCAATCAATAATATTGTTTGCTGATGTGGCTGCTTCTTCTGCCGCTTGCTCTGCTTTCCTGATTTGTCCATCCCAATTATTAAAGAGCATTTCTTTTTTATTGTCATTGATTATTGGTGCACCTGCTCTTTTTCCCTCCTCTGTTTCTTTCCAAGCCAAATATTCGGTAAATATTTTATCAAATAAATCATAATCATGTCGTAAGTCTACGACTTGATTGGTGATTTTATCTCTTATTTCACAATAAGAGTTCCACTGTGATATTCTTTGGCACAATATTTCATGTTGCTGCAGTAGTTGATCATTTAAGGAAATGGATTCTGTGATGAATTCTGTAAGCTTATGATCATCCTTGTGCATCTCTTGCATAACTTGTAACTGTTTTTCTCTTTCAGCCAAACTGTTCTGATACGCTATCTGCATTTGTTGGAAATCCTGCTGTAATCTTTCAAGTTGTTTTTGTGCTTCGTTGTTGGCATTGGCTTGTTGCAGTTGTTGTTGCAAAACCTGTACTTGATCTTCTTTCTCATTCAGTAATTTTCGTACCTCAGATGCTTTATCAATGGCCGTAGAGGCATATGCTCCTGTGATCTGAGATAATTTGGTGAGATTTTCAGTGGGATCGGTGGTAGGATCTTTCCATAGGATGTCTCATTGTTCTACATCATGAGAGAGCACATTTTCTAATTTCCTTTTCTTCCTTTGTCTTCTCACTATTGCCTTGTGTTTTGGACTATAAAATACATCAAGAGGAGGAATTTCCTCTATTTTGAGCATAAGTTCGGAGGATGGGGTAATGGGAATATGCTCCATTTCTGAGACATTGCTAGTTATTCCTATGATTATATATTTTGTTGTCTGTACATTACTCACAGGTGTTTGTGTGTTCTGTCCTTCAATATTGATTAAATCATTTAATGTCTCCCATTCTTTATCTAGCTTAGTTCTAACTGATGGTTTTTGTACGATGAGAGGGAGAGGATTTAGCTGTGGAGAGGTTGAAACCTGTTGCTGTGAGAGATCCTTTGACTGGGCAGTATCCCTTACTGACCCTTCACTTTTATCATGGTAATTTTCAGACCTCTTAGAGTGTTCTGACGTTTCTCTCCCAGACTTAGATTTAGATCTGTCTCCGCCTGAACTTCCACTAAGACTAATACTGGGAGTTGGTTCCCTTATGGGTTCCAGGCGTAATTTATCCAAAGGAATACTAGAAAACCTCCTTTCCCTATACATCTTGAACTCTTGAAATTATACTGGAGGAAATCATACTTGGGCCAAATGTAGAACCTCTTTAAGTGTGCCTTTCTCTTGGAACATGTCATCAAAAAGATCATCTTCTTTAGAAAACACCCTTATTTTGACTGCAGTGGTGAAATTTTCAGCAATATCATAAGGGTCGAACGGTCTTCTTGGAAATTTGAACAAACATAAACATGTTATGTTGTTTACTTCTTTTAATGCATGGCCTACATCAAATAGTGAAAAGGCCTCACAGGCCACAGGAAATTGTGGCCAAGTAGCCTTCTTTTTATCTTTCAAATCTTTAGTCAAACTTCTTTCTCCGCAGGTTTGATAAGAAATTTCTCGTGCCATGAGTTTATCGGGAACATACAAAGGTAAGACATGAGAGGAAGCGAGACTTCCAAATACCCTAACATATGTAAACAGTTCTTCTCCAAACCATCTCGTGACAGGAAGTATATATACCTCTGCTTCAGGAGAAAACCTTGGAGCGTCTTTATCATATAACATTTTGTACAGGGGAAACATGATTCCATGACATATCTTGTAAAAATAGGGAATGAACTTGGAATCCCACAATTATTTTTGATAAATATGAATGGGTAAGGGGTCTTGAGTCGTCCATTTCCAACCCATTAAAGGAAACTTGGAAATATAGCAAATTGAATCCATCAAATAAGAAAATAAGTAAAAAGGGGGATAAATTCTCTGAGAAACAGTACTTTTAGACCGGTAATTTAAAATGGCTGTTGCTAAGTTATCAGATAATATCTTAGCCCAATCCACAACAGCAGCATTAACAATAGCATTCAATAATGGTAGCCATTCAGATGAAAATTTATTAATGTCTGGCTTCCCAAAAAGCCTACAGAGCATAGCAGCAACAAAGCAATACGGGGAGGTAAGAGAACCAATACTATACATACCATGTTTATCCTTTTTTAGTGGTTCGTCTCTCGTTGACTAGTTCTTAGTGAATTCTACTAGGTTTTCATTTTCTTTAGCAAACTTCTCCATGAACTGTTTGTTATAAGTCGCTTGCGGCTCTGGTAAATGATAAATGAGTCTCAAATCTTGTGGAGTAAATGAACCAATGAGTTCTTGACCCTGAGTCTTAAATTTTCTGTTTGTAATGTCAGTGTTGTCCAGTACCCATTTAACCATGTCTATGTATGGAATAATTTTATGCCTCGCTGCTATCTGCTGCAAGAACGAGCAAGATAGCTCTGTAATAGATGCCTCAAAAGACCCATGTGAGCCTGCAGTAGCTGTAACCTCCATTACTCTGGGATTCTCTTCCTCAAGTAGACTGTACATGCCTTCCCAAGCAGTAATACCAACATCTTTGTTAAAGGCAGTGTCTATATACATGGGCGTCATTTCTTTGTCTTCAGAACTTGGAGCTTTGTCTTTCTTTCCCATAATATCTTGAATACTGCTTTGTATAGTTTTCTGTTCTTCGCTCTTGCAGTTTACAAATGAGGTGAAAATAATGATAAGAAAAAGGTGACGGGAAAGCTTTTAAATGCTGAAGACGTATAAAATATACCACCTTACGTGAAATGGCTCTTCGATCATAAAAAAAACATATTTCATTAATGATTGACAACCAATTCATTGATTAACATTAAAGCGCATAACCAGGGGCCTCGGTTTATGGAAAAAAAATTTCGTACAATGAGCCCTAAAGATCTAGGATAAGGCGATCTGCGATTTGCTTCACAATATCGCAGATCGCAGTATCGCAGATCGTAATCTCGTGAAATTGCAATATCACAATATTGCAATATCGCAGAATCGCTATATCTCTATATCGCAATATCGCAAAATCATCGGAGCATAGTATATGACAAACATCTGTTAATGTGTTTTTCTATGAAACGCGGTTTGCGATATGTGCCATCACATATCGGTGATTTGAGGTTTTTCAACATAACATATGACATTTGAGGCATGCGATGCGATGAATATTTTTTAGTGCATAGTATCGCATCGCGATCTCGCAATCTTCAGAATTCCACTTGTAAGGAGATATTCATTACCTTTTTTTGCAATGTGATATTCTTTTAAGGAATTATTTTATTCTATCTTATCATAAAACTTAAGCTTTTTAGATTTTTCAAGGGGTATTCTCCTAAGTCTATGATAATAAGTTTTATTAAGAAAAGAAATACAAGCACTAATCGATTTTTAAATTTTTTTTAACTAAGGGTCCCCACTTATTTAGAAGTAGTGATAATACCAAATAAGAAGGGGGGTTGTTGCTGGTCACAACAATTGGTGATTCACTTGGAAGAACCAGTTATCTCTGATTTTCTTTTGAATTTTCTAAACTTCCAAAACAGAAAATATTCCAGAAAATCAAAATTTATTATAGAAACACAAATTACATTATGCTTTTATCTATCAATGATATTTTGTTTCTTCTATATTCAAATTTGATTGTTTACTTTCTCAAGCTAGTTCTTGTATCTACATCAGTCACTACTTGGTTTATAAAGATAAAAACAAAGGCTTCTCTGTAAATCAGTTTTAAATATGCTCATTTGTCGTAGGTGGTGCCTCTGCTGCCAGCAGGCGTTTATAGCCTCGATAGGGTTACCTATTACCTAGCAATGATCCTGTATCCTACTTAGAGAAATATACAATTTTCAAAGAGAAATCCATATTCACACTTATTGCTTTCATTTTCTTTTTACCCTTAAAGAGAAATGTCTTGGTTTGGTAGCCAATTTATGACAGTGCCATTCACTTGATTTATAACTTTGCTGAACAAGCTGGCTCATGATGAGACCCCTTGTATTTTTATTGCAACAATCTTGAGTCATTGCCCTATTGTGGTATGCAGTATTGGAAAAGTCAGCAAGCTATAATATATATGATCATGATAAGTCGGCTCATGATGAGACCTCTTACTCTTTAAGTTAAAGTGTATCATTGGATTATTCCCTGAACGTTGTAATTTTCTAAGTGGGGAGGAAGTCATTGGTTCCTTAAGATAGCTCTGGACAACAATGGTAGAGTTTTTGGAAATAAATTTTCTACAGAGAATCTTCGTTTTTTTGTTGATACCTTTCATTGGACTGATATAAAACAATTTCCCACTAAAGGTCGCTTTTTATCAAAATTTACATGGTTGAAACTAGTATCATTTCTAGGCCTAAAGCCTTTAACTGTATCTTTCAATAATAATGATCAATTTTTATAGAAGAATTCTATTTATACAAGTGAAAAAACAAAATCTAAAAGAGAATTTGTATCTTTTTCATGAATTCCAAATGTAACCATTTACAACTGGTTTTATTATGAAAATAAAGAAAAATAATCTACAAAATAGAAGAATGATCTCCTATGGAAAATATTTTTTGAGGATCTATCCGTTAACAGGTAAAGACTCTCTTTTTCCTATTAAATCCTGTAACATAAAAGTATATGGACCTATGATTTCTTCAATTTGGAAAGGACCAAGCCACATTTGTTGAAATTTCGTATGTTTTCCTTTTTCCTCATGAGCCTTGTTCCATTTTAAGACTAGATCTCCGATCTGAAAGTCCTTTCTGGATATCATGTTTGAATCAAAAGAAGCTTTTACTAATGCTTGGTGACGAGCATGAGTTATTTTGGCCTGTTATCGTTGTTCTTCTAGCTTAATAATTTCTAGTTGCCTTAGTTCTAAGGAAGAAGTTGGTGCTTCATCAATATATTGAACTAAGGCCAAAGAGGGAATTGCTAAATGATTTGGAAGAACCACTTATTTCCCATAAACTAAATTAAAAGAGAAGTGCCAATGGAAGCTTTCTGTGTTATTCGATTTACCCATAAAGCATATATTAAAGACTTATGCCAATTTTTGTGATTTTGATCAATGGTTCGCTTAATGATTCTGATTAAGCTTTTATTTGTAGATTCAACTAACCCATTCCCCTGTGGGTAATAATTGGTAGAGTATTTAAGTTTGAAACCCATTTTGAGTGAAAATTAAATCATAGCATTACCAGAAAAATGCAATGCATTATCAAACATTAAAGTAGAAGGTAAACCAAACCTGGTGATTATGAACTGATCTATGAACTCGATGATATGATCGGGATTAGCCGTCTTGAGAGGAGCTGCTTCTACCCATTTAGTAAAATAATCAGTTGCTGTAAGGATATATCTATGTTGTTTATAAGAGTGAGAAACGATCTCACCTATTATGTCCAATCCCCATTGATCAAAAGGCTGCTCAATGTTGACTGGTTGCAGCGGCAATGATGGTTTCTTTTGTCTCCCAGCAGCAGTTTGACAAACTTGACATTTCCTTACGTAGCTATGTGAGTCTTTGAATCGTGTGGGCCAGTAATAGCCTGCGTGGAGGATTTTATGTGTAGTAGCGTCTCTAGCATAATGTTTGCCTACTGGCCCATTGTGGAGTTCCTGCAAGACTTTTTTAGCTTCAGATTTCTCAGGACATCTAAGGAGAACATAATCATAATTCATTCTAAAAAGAACATCATTCACGAGGTTATATTGTTTAGCCTTCAACCTTAGAGCTATTTTCTTGGTGTAATCGAGATTTGGAGGAGCATATCCATTCTTTAGATAAAATATGATATCAACATATAATGATTCAACATCGTTTAGGCTTACCTCATACATTTGTATCTCTGCAGATGGTATTTTAGAAATAAGCGATGTTCCAGCTAGTATTTTGCAAAAGCCTTGACCTCTTACAATACTTGCTGGGTTGATTTCTATGTCATATTCTTGTAAGGTAGTAACCCAATTGGCTCTTTTCTCACCCACATCTTTCTGTACTAAGAGATTTCTTACCGCTGGGAACGGTGATATGATTTTTGTATGGGTTTTAAGTAGAAAGGGTCTGAAATATTTAATTGCTTTGAAAACAGCATAAGCTTGTTTCTCTACATCTGAATAATTCAACTCAGCCCCTTCTAAATTTGAACTGAAGAAAGCAATTGGGACTTCTGCCTTGTCTTTATTTGCTTGAGTGAGTATTGCAGCATATAATCTATCAGAGGAAAATGTATATAAAATAAAAGAATCAGAAAAATTTGGGGTTGCTAAAGATGGAGCGTTAACAATTGCTTGTTTGATCAGATTGAATGCCTCATATTCGTCTTGGCCCCATTTGAAGTTTGACTTCTTTTTAATCATTGCTTGTAAAGGAGATACAATTCTTGAAAAATCTGGCACAAATCTCTTTACAAAATTAATCTGGCCAAGGAAAGATTGCATAGCTTTCTTGTTATGAGGTAGGGATATTTCAGAGATCTCCTTGATTCTGTTAGGATCAATATGAATTCCAGATTTTGATACTATGAATCCAATAAGTTTTCCTTCACTTAATGCAAAAAAATATTTTTTCGGGTTAAGTGAAATTCCATACCTTTGACAACGTTGAAAGATCTGTTTTAAATCTCTAAGATGATTGCCTCATTTTTTGGAATATACAGTTATATCATCCAAGTAGATTACCATTGATTTGTTAACTAATCCCTTGAATGCGATGTCCATGGCTCTCTGAAATGTGGCACCAGCGTTGATCAGACCAAAAGGAACCTTTGATATGCGTAAGTGCCCCATTTGGTTATGAATGTGGTTTTAAATTGATCATCGAGATGGACCAACACTTGGTTGTAACCAGAGAAACCATCTAATAAAGACTTTAATTCTGATCCTGCAACTGCCTATAGTATTTGCTCCATGGGTGGCAAAGGAAAATTATCATTTTGGCAGGCATTGTTAAGATTTCGAAAGTCAATGCAAATTCTAATGTCTCCATTCATCTTTCTAACAGGAACCATATTGGAAACCCATTTAGAATGTCGAACAGGAAAAATAATCTTGGCTTTCAATAACTTATTGAGTTCAGATTTGATCTGGTTTTCTAAATTGGGATGGATCTTTCTCAACTTTTGCTGGACAGGTTTTTCATCATTTATCATTGGGATAGTATGTTGGATGATAGAAGTGTCATAAGTTTTGAGTTCATCGTAGTTCCAAGCAAAGACACTTTTGTATTGTTTCAAAAGACGAACATATGCTAATTTTTCTTCAGGAGCTAGGCCAAGGCCTAGGTTGATATTCTGTGGTTTGTTATCAGCTCCTAGATTTACTAATTCATAATTCAAAGTTGAACTTTGCAGTTTTGAATTGGTAGATCTTTTGAATCGATCTTTCAAATCATAAAGGTATTCTAACTTGACTACTGAATTCGGCATAGCATTATTAGTGCTATCATGTTGGTCCTCATCAATTATCTGATTGGTGTAAGATCCTTCAGATGTGAGGAAGCTTACAATATCAGGATCATCATTAAAAATCCTCCAATTGGTAATGTTATCAGGAATCGAGGGTCTAAAGATTAATTCGATTGAAAATCGATCAGGGCTATAGTCTTCTGAAGGAATGAGTTTAGAAGCTATGTTAGCTAGGATATCTGCACTAGCATTCTGGAGTTTGGGAATTGATGAAATATTAAATTCTATAAAGTGTTTAGTCAGATCTTGAACTAAAGATTGATAATGCTTTAAATGACCTGATAAACAATGTATAGTATTGTGTACCTGTCTAATTACAATTTCATAATCTCCGAAAACTTGTAGATATTTGATGTCTAATCCGATTGCTTTGTATAATCCTTGGACTAAAGCCTTGTATTCTGCAATATTATTGGTGCAATCGAACTCGAGTCTGCAAGTTAGCATATTTTTGTTTCCTTCTAGACTAATCAACATGCATCCTACTCCTGCTCCTTCATTAGACTTAGAACCATCAAAAAATAACTTCCAAAATAAATATTTATTTACAGGATTATCTGTAAAATTAATACATTTAGAACTATCTGTTTGAGAAAAATTTTCTATTTGAGATAAAACAAAATGTTCTAAGTAAGGTGAAGTATGAGCATTAAAATTTCCTAAGAAGGAATCAGCTGAGTAGTTGCCAATGATATTATTGCTGTATGCTACCGGTTCATTTTCACCTTCCAGTTCTGTTACTATGTATTTCTGATGTTTTTCTCGCTCAACCTTTATCTGATTTGGTTTACCATTGTAAGGAAGCCACATGCGTGACCAATCAGTTGCAAAGTATCCATGAATTTTTTCTGACCAATCTCTGCTAAGAATTAAGCCATAAAATTCTGGAATATTTGCAACTAAAATGTCGATAAATTGACATACCTTTGGATTAGATGACAACCTTATGGTAACCTGATTTAATTCTCCGAACACTTCAACTTGTGATCGATCTAGCTGAACTATGCACACAACAGATTTTTGTGGTTGAATGTTCAATTTTTCACATATTGATTTTGGTAAAATATTAGATGAAGCTTTAGAATCCACTAAGCAATTATGCAAATTTTTATTGAAAACCTCATAAGTAAGAAGAAATGGGGGAGTATGAGATCTCGACCTTCCTCCAATTAAAGCGATATTTTCTAGATCAACTTTATTAATCACATTAGTTGGAGGTCTTCCCATTTCATGGGACGCTTGAGAGATTACAGGAGCGGGAAAAGGTTTTTCTGGTACAGCATGTAATTCTTTCAAAGGTACTTTTGCTAGTGTTTTAACTTGCTCAATTCATAAAAAGTGATGTTAGCCCTAGTCTTCTTCATGTCTTCTATGATATTATACTCCATTTCATCCAAAACGATCAACGTTTTTGATGGAGTTGATGAATCTGTTTGGACTAGGCTACTTTGAATCGCTTTAGATGTTGTTTTCTTGGCTGCAACTATATCCTTAGTCATTGAGCTTGCGCTCTTTGGCTTAGGAGTAGGTTGAGGAGGATCAAGTTGATTTCTACTTCGAGTGCTAACCGGGGATGCCTCTTGATCTTCTTCATCTGGGAGGATGAAATCCCACATACCTTGTACCTCTACAACTTCTTCTTCATCGGTAGTTTCTTCAGTAGCAATCTCCTCTTCTTCTTCTTATGATTCAACACTTGTGATAGCATTTGGCGGCTTTGAATCAGTCGAAGGGTTTCTTCTATAAGGCTTGTATGACTTTTTAGAAGATGTTTCTGCCACTTTTTTCTTAATGTCAACCAGTTCATTGGACATGGTTTTCAGAACTTTCTGCAATCCTTCTAAATCGAATGGATCTTTCGATTGTTTTTTCTTAGGGTCTTCCTTAAAAGTAACCTTCTTGGATTTTCGTTCCTCTAGCGCGTTTTTCTTTTCTAGAGCTATGATACGTTTCTCTACTACTATTGCTTCCTTCATATTGTCAGGTAAAGTTGTTTTGTTAGCCCTATCAATGAAGATTTCTATGTTTGATGGTAAACAAGAGATGTAACATTCACTTCGCACTTCTTCGCTCGGCTTGGAAGCAGTAGGAATTTTATTTAACAGCTTATTGAAACATGAATTAAAGTCCTTGATAGGTTCTTTTGACTCGGTGCTAAGGTTAGACAGGTCATTGATCAGTGTCACTATAGACCTGTCATCACCGAACATAGTCAAAAATTGATCTTGGAAGATATCCCAACTAGTGATAGATCGAGATGGTAATGAGAAATACCATGATCCAGCTGCTCCTTATAGAGTATAAGGAAAAATTCGGATGAAAGCGTCTTCATTACTAACTCCATTGAGATTTATGGACAACATAAATTTATTTATATGCTCTTCCGCTAGCATGCCTGTTTCAGGATTAAACTTAGGCAGCCATTTTTCAGGATGGGCCAGTAATTGACTCAAGGGCGCATGCATTAAGACTGCCCCTGGGTTATTCCATGGCAATTAGGCCATCGTTGAACTACCAACAAAGGAAAGTGCAGAAGATGATCCTTGCGGTTGGGAAGATGAGGATATTACGATTCCAGATGCTTGAGAAGGAGATGTGGAAGTTTCAGTGGACTGACGGACAATAGTCTGAAGTGGAGGGGTGGATGGTTGACTTCGCGGTGAAGAGGTTGAAATGGATGATGATGATGAAAAAGTCTCGCTATCAGACCCTTTAGGTGATTTCCTTGCTCTCTTCCTTGTAGGTAGAGGTAATTCGGTTGGCTGAACGCCAAAATTTTCGCTCTGTAATCTAGTGAGAGGATGAGCAGGGTTATATTGTGAAGTCACACTGCCTTGAGATTTATCAGATCTTTGAGGCGATATTGAAAATCGCTGAAGTTTATGGATCAAAGATTCAACTTCAAGAGGTTCAATAGCAGATTCTTTTGAAAATTCAGGGTTTGTAGCAGTGGTTGTTGTTCTCTCGACTTCTGGCTCTAGATTTAAAGATTCTAAGTGCGATGGGGAAGTTGGGGGAGATGGTGAGGGTATTTTACTCTTAGAATGGTATTTAGATTTTAACTTACTTTCCATTCATAGTTCGGGGCCCTCCTTCTAGCGCCAATTATGTTGAAGCCCCGAAAATTGGGTCTACAACAAGGGGGATACCCACCCGGTCCGGACCTTGGTTAGCAGCTCCTTTTTCGTTTGGTATAGTGGGTCCGACTGGGGAAAATGGGACCAATTTCCCAATATGTGTGTGTGCGTTGAGAATTTATATTTCCTTTCTAAAAGTTCCTAAGTAAAATTCTTTTATTCTAACTCTAATATAATAACATGCAATTGTTTTCTAATAAACAGAAATATTTAATTCTACACTAACCCGGGATGTAATCTTTCTGTTATGCGATCTAAAATGATTTCAAATAAAAATTGGTAATAAAGATCATTCAACTGTTATAAGAAAAGAATTCAATAAAGATAAACCACTTCGTATAAAAAGTTAGACGAAACAGTTGTGAAAAACATATCGCATAATAAGCTACTCATATATTAAGCATAAATAAATAGCTATCACCATACAGAAGTGCCAAATGATAACTCAAGCATTCAAGCATTAATATATAAACAACTGAACATGAATATCACTTTAACACAAAGGCAGAAATAGTTAAGAGATAAAAGTACCATTTATAACTAGTTCTACTCATGAGCTTCAAGCAATAATGACTTATCTCTTCTTAATCCAACATCCACTAAGAGTACAAAAGTGCAACATCAATAGTAGATATTAAATGCAGATATCAATAAATATTGTTCCATTCATTCATCAAAACCTCCTCGGAGGGTGCAAACGTGCATGTTCTGAGGACAAGTTTTTGACAAATTTCAGGACCCTTCTCTAAATGCATGAGAAGGGTTTAAATACTACTAACTAAATCTAAAAATAATTTATTACAAAAATGTAGGTTACGGTTTAAATGATCGTCCTCATTTCAGGCAAAAATAAAGAAAAAATAATACTAAATCTAAAAATAAAACTAACAACTAACTATTTGTGAATCTGTTCTTTGAAATTGCAAGCGTTCAACATTTTCTTGAGAAGAATAGGCTGGCCGACTTCAGACTTTAATTGTCCTGTGAAAACGGAATCGGCAAGAACTGGCACCATCTTCTCGGTAGAATTGATGATACATTTGAGAGTCATGCACTGGCTGTGTGGTTTTACCAAACATGCACAGTAAGAATCCCAATTTAACTTAGTTAACATTTTAATTCATTCTACCTTTTCTTGAGCCTTCTGTCTCCAGCATGTCTGCAGTTGCTGTGCTTTCGGTAAATACCCTGGAGTGGTTTCTGAGATCAGATTTTCCTTGTGAAAATTTTCATTTATGCAATCAATAACATTGCTTGCTGCTGTGGCTGCTTCTTCTACCACTTTCTCTACTTTCCTGATTTGTGCATCCCAATTATTAAAGAGCATTTATTTGTGATTGTCATTGATTATTGGTGCACCTACTCTTTTCCCCTCCTCTGTTTCTTGCCAAGCCAAATATTCGGTAACTCTTTTATCAATTAAATCATAATCATGTCGTAAGTCTACTACTTGATTAGTGATTTTATCGCTTATTTCACAATAAGAGTTCCACTGTGATATTCTTTGGCACAATATTTCTTGTTGCTACAGTAGTTGATCATTTAAGGAAATGGATTCTGTGATGAATTCTGTAAGCTTAGGATCATCCTTGTGCATCTCTTGCATAACTTGTAACTATTTTTCTCTTTCAGCCAAAATGTTTTGATACCCTATCTACATTTGTTGGAAATCCTGCTGTAATCTTTCAAGCTGTTTTTGTGCTTCGTTGTTGGCATTGGCTTGTTGCAGTTGTTGCTGTAAAACATGTACTTGACCTTTTTTCTCATTTAGTAATTGTCATACCTCAGATGCTTTATCAATGATTGCAGAGGCATATGCTCCTGTGATCTGAGATAATTTGGTGATATTTTCAGTGGGATCGGTGGTAGGATCTTGCCATAGGATGTCTAATTGTTCTACATCATGAGAGAGCACATTTTCTCATTTCCTTTTCTTCCTTTGTCTTCTCACTACTGCCTTGTGTTTTGGACTATAAAATACATCAAGAGGAGTAATTTCCTCTATTTTTAGCATAAGTTCAGAGGATGGTGTAATGGGAATATGTTCCATTTCTGAGACATTGCTAGTTATTCCTGTTATTATATCTTTTGTTGTCTGTACATTACTCATAGGTGTCTGTGTGTTTTGTCCTTCAATATTGATTAAATCATTGAATGTCTCCCATTCTTTATCTAGATCATTTCTGATTGATGATTGTTGTACGATGAGAGGGAGAGGATTTAGCTGTGGAGAGGTTGAAACCTGTTGCTGTGAGAGCTCCTTTGACTGGGCAGTATCCCTTACTGACCCTTCACTTTTATCATGGTCATTTTCAGACCTCTTAGACTGTTCTGAAATTTCTCTCCTGGACTTAGATTTAGATCTTTTTGTGCCTAAAATTCCACTAACACTAATACTGGGAGTTGGTTCCCTTATGGGTTCCAGGCGTAATTTATCCAAAGGGATACTAGATAAGCTCCTTTCCCTGTACATGTTGAAATCTTGAAATTTTTCTGGAGGAAATCGTATTTGTGCCGAATGTAGAACCTCTTTAAGTGTGCCTTTCTCTTGGAACATGTCATCAAAAAGATCATCTTCTTTAGAAAACACCCTTATTTTGACTGCAGTGGTGAAATTTTTAGCAATATCATAAGGGTCGAACGGTCTTCTTGGAAATTTGAACAAACGTAAACATGTTATGTTGTTTACTTCTTTGAATGCATGGCCTACATCAAATAGTGAAAAGGCACCACAGGCCATAGGAAATTGTGGCCAAATCGCCTTCTTTTTATCTTTCAAATCTTTAGTCAAACTTCCTTCTTCGCAGGTTTGATAAGAAATTTCTCATGCCATGAGTTTATCAGGAACATACAAAGGTAAGACATGAGGGGAAGCGAGACTTCCAAATACCCTAACATATGTAAACAGTTCTTCTCCAAACCATCTCACGACAGGAAGTATATCTACCTCTGCTTTAGGAGAAAACCTTGGAGCATCTTTATCATATAACATTTTGTACAGGGGCAACATGATTCCATGACATATCTTGTAAAAATAGGGAATGAACTTTGAATCCCACAATTATTTGTGATAAATATGAATGGGTAAGGGTTCTTGAGTCATCCATTTCCAACCCATTAAAGGAAACTTGGAAATATAACACATTGAATCCATCACATAAGAAGATAAGTAAAAAGGGGGATAAATTCTCTGAGAAACAGTTATTTTAGACCGTTAATTCAAAATGGTTGTGGCTAGGTTATCAGATAGTATCTTAGCCCAATCCACAACAGTAGCATTAACAGCAGCATTCAATAATGGTAGCCATTCAAATGAAAATTTGTTAATTTCTGGCTTCCCAAAAAGCCTATAGAGCATAGCAACAGCAAAGCAATACGGGGAGGTAAGAGAACTAGTATTATATATACCATGTTTATCCTTTTTTAGTGGTTCATCTCTCCTTGACCAGTCCTTGGTGCATTCTGTCGGGTTTTCATTTTCTTTAGCAAACTTCTCCATGAACTGTTTGTTATAAGTTGCTTGTGGCTCTGGTAAATGATACATGAGTCTCAAATATTGTGGAGTAAATGAACCAATGAGTTCTTGACCCTGAGTCTTAAATTGTCTGTTTGTAATGTCAGTGTTGTCCAGTACCCATTTAACCATGTATGTGTATGGAAGAATTTTGGGCCTCACCACTATTCGGTGCAAGAACGAGCAAGCTAGCTCTGTAATAGATGCCTCAGAAGACCCATGTGAGCCTGCAGTAGCTGTAACCTCCATTACTCTGGGATTCTCTTCCTCAAGTAGACTATACATGCCTTCCCAAGAGTAATACCAGCATATTTGTTACAGGCGGTGTCTGTATACAAGGGCGTCATTTCTTTGTCTTCATAACTCGGAGCTTTGTCTTTCTTTCCCATAATATCCTCAATACTGCTCTGTATAGTTTTCTGTCCTTCGCTCCTGCAGTTTACAAATGAGGTGAGAATAATGATAAGAAAAAGGTGACGGGAAAGATTTTAAATGCTGAAGATGTATAAAATATACCACCTTACATGAAATGGCTCTTCGATCATAAAAAAATCATATTTCATTAATGATTGACAACCAATTCATTGATTAACATTAAAGCGCATAACCAGGGGCCTCGGTTTATGGAAAACCTTTTTCGTACAATGAGCCCTAAAGATCTGCGATAAGGCAATCTGCGATTTTCTTTGCAATATCGCAGATTGCAATCTTGTGAAATTGCAATATCACAATATCGTAATATCTTAGAACCGCTATATCACTATATCGCAATATCGCAAAATCATCGGAGCATAGTATATGACAAACATTTGTTAATGTGTTTTTCTGCGAAACGTGGTTTGCGATATGTGCCATCGCATATCGGTGATTTGAGGTTTTTCAGCGTAACATATGACATTTGAGGCATGCGATGTGATGAATATTTTTTAGTGCATAGTATCGCATTGCGATCTCGCAATCTTCAGAATTTC
Source organism: Pinus albicaulis (assembly GCA_034641835.2). Classification (NCBI taxonomy): domain Eukaryota; kingdom Viridiplantae; phylum Streptophyta; class Pinopsida; order Pinales; family Pinaceae; genus Pinus; species Pinus albicaulis. Next base: position 647,011,542 of record CM076577.1, on the reverse strand, counting down.
TCTTGTAAGGAGATATTCATTACCTTTTTGTGATGCGATATTCTTTTAAGGAATGATTTTATTCTATCTTATCATAAAACTTAAGCTTTTTAGATTTTTCAAGGGGTATTATCCTAAGTCTATGATAATAAGTTTTATTAAAAAAATAAATACAAGCACTAATCGATTTTTAAAATTTTTTTAACTAAGTGTTCCCACTTATTTAGTAGTAGTGATAATACCAAATAAGAAGGGGGGCTGTTGCTGGTCACAACATATTATAGCAGCAGAATGTGTACAAGATCTTGAGGAAATTATCACTCAATCTTAGGCAAATCCACCATCAAAGGCACATGTACAAGAATCATGAAATGCACTGCTATATATGATAAATCCAAGCTATGACTGTGCAGTTTATAACAGGCACTGCTACAGAAATAATGTCAATACATGGATGTGAAATATATAGTTCAAAATAGATGGGGGAGCAAGATCTCAACCCCTAGAAACCAAAATATCTAAAAATATACACCACAAAAATCTACAATCTATCAATACAACAATCCTTAAAAGGATTGGCTGAAACATGCACAAAATGGAAAATTTGCAGAAATGCCGAAGTTGTTGGGTAGCAGCTACAACTAAGAAACTGTAAATGGATGAATATAGATGATGATGCTGCATATGATGAATATATCTCATCTAATTAATCTCTCAAGTGAAAGGCTAACCCAATCCCTAAAGATCTCACCCTCCAAACTAGTGGAGCAAGTCCCCACTGCAAATGTGCTCAGAAATAACGTAGTCTAGAGAAGGGACTATGTTGTTGGTGATGGGAAGTGCTTTTCCTGATGCTAAAGATCTGAAATAAGCTCTGAAATCTCCATCACTAACCTCCCAAAGAAATAGAATCTCCCTCCTCTGAAATATGAGCCAACGAAACGGTGTCGTGGAACCCTCCACTGCAAGACCCTGCAACACAACCCGACTCTAATCAGAAACTGCATTGTAGCTAAAGGGGGTGGCTTGGCCTTGAGCTTGAAATGTGGATAATGAAGTAAAATCCCTCAAGAGGCCTCTCAAGAAGGGAGAAGTATTCCTAAACAGGAAATCCCTTGTGCTAAGCAGCACAACAATCTCAGTTAAACAACTGGAGAAAGCACAAAGTCTGAACAAACCAAGAAATCAATAATACATAACATGTCCTTCTATGGCTACCTTGTCCTCCCTTTATACAAATGAAAGCCTCCTTGCCTTGGCCTCCACACATTAGGGTTTCCTCCACCAAATGACCTCTTCCTCATTCACACTGTGTTGTCTTTAAAAGTGATCCACTCCTCCTATGGCAGCGCTGTTGACTTGATCAACCCTGACCTTGTCCTCATGCATTTGCCCCTTTTCACACATGAAGGTGAAAATATGGCTATTATGATTATCCCTTTCATAATATGAGGGATTTTATTCCTACACATGGGCCTCCTTACCCATTTATTCACCTCCTAGCTGATATAGGAAAAATTAGTGTTTCAATTAGCTCCATGCTGAATTTGGGAACATTACAGCCTCTGTGATCAAATATTATTAATTTTAGAAGTTTAAATTTGATATGATGGTGTATCAAAGGAGAATCGCGTATATACGCAAGTTTCTGTGCATAAAACTGCGTATGGGTTTTGTCGGCAGAAATTCGCTAGGTAAGCATTTAGAGCAGTTGTGGTGCAGTTGGGTAATATTTATTGTTGTTCTAGTATGCATCTTTCTGTATCATTCTCTGATATTTATCTCCTTGATCAAGATGATTTGATGAATTGGTTGGTGAAGGTGTTCAAAATGCACAAGCTTAGGGGGAGCACCTACCTTGTCAAAAAGGATGCATTTTTGGCATTCTAATATATGATCTCTCTCTTGAGATTTTTTGTTTTTGTTATCAAAATTCATCTCCGTAATTTTCTAAAAAGGTCATGTTGAGACCTATGATGTAAAATTTTTATATTTAGTCATGTAAGGACTTGTTCAAATTTGTAAACCCACTTGGTGTGGTAGTTGAGTCAAATATGTAATTCCACTTGGTTGGATCATTGATGTAAGTACGAGTCCTTGGTGTTAAGAAAGGTCATACTCGGTTAAGTTATAAAGTCATGTATTTCATTGAAAATTCAAAAGATTCAGCATGAACTCAGGGAGAGCATGGTCAATACAATGCACATCAGATTTGCAGAGCTCTTCTTTATACAAAGAAAGCCCTTCTCCCTTGATGTCAAAGGGGGAGAGTATTTTGGTGTTTGAATAATGGTTATGCTTAATGTATTTATCTGTCGTGGTAATCAAACACCATCATGGTTTTCATCAAATCCAAAGGGGGAGATTGTTGGTAATATGATGCAATATGATTGTTGGAAATATGATGCAATATGTTATCCTTGATGGCAACCTATTTGATGAAGTTGTCCTTGATGGAAACCTACTTGATGAGTTGCCTTTTGATAAGAAACCTATGTGTTAAAGATGTAAAAATGATGTTTCTAGAGGTCAGTTCAGATGTGACAGAGAAAGGAATTCCAGTAAGTGCCAGAGAAATTAAACAAGAAATATTTCTCAATGTATATGCAGGTTTGATGAAGGCAACCTGCATATGGAGGCAATGTATACACTACATTTATGAAGACAACCCACGTATACGTCTAGAATTAGTATATATGCAGTTTTTATGAAGAGAATTCATGTATGCACACAGATATGAAGAAGCAAATTCGTGTATGCCTTTTGCGCTCTGAAATTATGATACCAAAGGGCATTACCATGGTATTAACCCATAGTATTGAGAGTTTTATTGTGTATTTGATTCTATCCAAAAATACCATCGGAAGTTGTGTGGTTTTGGCTGATGGTATTGATAAAGGCTAAAACTATATAAGGAGAAGAATATCATAGTGCAAGGGTGTGCAAGTGTAAGATTTATTACTAAATACTTCTCTTTGAAGTATATCTACATGGGATTAACTCTATTTTATTGATAGATATGAATCTATGATGCACCCTTCGATACAATGATGGTTCAGGATCTCTAGACCTGAAATGATTATGTTCTTGCATGATCTATTTTAAGAGATGATTAGATCTGTGACCTGGCGCAATATAGTTGAAGTGAAGTGAAGAAATCTATGTAAGTTCTATAGATCTGGTGCATTCTGTGAAATTAATATTTTTAGATCTATATGCTAGTTTGTCTTGGTAAAAGCGCGTATATACGCAGCTTTGTCTCAAAAAAAGCATGTATGGAAGTAAAGGTTTTTTGAAGCTTATTATAGAGATTATCTATTTATTCCTGTTGCATTTCTGTTGTCTTTCAATGAAGTCTTCATGTAGATATGGGTTTCCTTAATATTGTACATGCTGCTAAGTTGAATATGAACAAATCTGATCAATGAGTGAGTAAAAATGGTTAATGATGACTGATTGTTTAAGGGTTCCGAATTTCTGAAAAGATATCCGACTGAAAGCCTCAGATCTGGATCTCAAACTCATCACATTTTGAAAACCAGTATTCACAGATCTATCCATAGGGTGGTGTGAAGGAAAACGCATATACACATGAGTTCAGTGAAGAAAAGTAGCGTATGCATTTTAAGATTATGAATGTTCAAGGTTAATTTTGATTTTTCATACTGATTCTAAAGTCTGGGTTATTTCTGAGTTCTGGTTACAGTGATCTCACTGTTCTGTTTGAATTTTTTGGTGAAGGTTATTATTGTTCGTATGAAGAGATATGTTAAAGTTTGATCAAGTGTGAAAATTGATGAAACATGGTCTACAATGTTTTTGAGGGTTGAAGACTCCATTGTGGAAGTATAAGCTTCCTACCAATAGAATTTGGTGTTCTGATCAAGGGGTTGAAGCTCCCTTCCAATAGTGACTGGTAAACGAGATTAGGGGGTTGTATCTCCCTTCTAGTAGCAGCTGGAGAACGAGAGAAGGTAGCAGCCTTCAGCATGTAGATGTCTGCGTACTGATATGAGTCTGCATCAGTACAATATTGTAAGAAGTTTTCCGTATAATAAATATTTAAGACAGAGATGATAGCATCGGTAGTTTTCTCCCGAATTTTGTTTCCACCTTAAATCTTGGTGTTCATGTGTGATGCTCTTGTGATGATTTATTTTTTTGTTACTGCACATATGTACCTCTTAACTAACCGATGAATAAACTATCAAGTTGAGTTAAAGATTGTTTCTGAAAATTTTCTAACAATAAATTCATATAAGTATACACATGTTTCTTTTGGTATATGCGCGTGTATACACGAGTTGGGTTCATTAAAATTGTGTATGGAATTCACCAAAGAAAAACAAATGTTATCAATAAACTCTAAATTCCGATTCACTGCCCCTCTTAGTATTTTTCCCAACATTAAAGAGTAGTTGTTTTTAAATAAAAGTTATATAGAGGTAACTTTATCTCTTAGACAAAAATAGAAATTGGCTCTACCAACTTATGCTGAGTGCATATGGAAATCCAACAAGCATTTGAAAAAACTGCATACAAGTATTGTGGGATTAAGAACACAACATATTAGCTTGAAGGAATATTAGTTCCAAATGCAGGGATGTACTGTCATACTTGCAAGGGACAAAAACCAAAGGTTAAAGTTGGAATATTAATCTTGAAATAAAAATTACAATAAAAATAGTAGTGCGAGAATTAAGACAACAAGAAAATGTAATACCTGAGTAAATCTCAGATACATAGTGTTCGTCTACATCTGGAAAAGAGGAGGGGAGTTCATATGGCAATAAATAATAAAAAAATGAAAGAAATAGTTTCATCATTTAATACAATAGAAACAATGTCTATGCAAAATTATCGAGAGGTATACAGCTGGTGAAATGAGAAAATTGTTGTCCTAGTACAGTAAATAGAAACAATACTAAAATTAGCTATACCGAAATCACACCCAGTAGTTTCTTTAATGTATGAAAAAATAACGTAGATGTATGATAAGAAGCCCTCAAATTTAGTTAAAACAAAAGAAAATAATGGGGGAAGAAGTCACGAATTATCCGAAAGGGAAAAACCACTTACCGAGACATTAATCTCTATCAGTACAGATAATGAAGGATAAATGAGAAATTAGATGTTAATAGCTTACAAGGAAAAATCCTCATCGTCCCAAGACTTCCAGGAATGTCCAAAAAAATTCAAAGACTCCTCCTGCATTCTTTTAGAAAAAATGTTATTAACAATAATAGTGTGCCGAGGAACTCATGCAAATTCTATTAAGATCATTTTTTAACTATGTTAATTAGTTCAAAAATAAATTAGGAAAGGATACCCGCATTTTGAAAAACGCAAATTTATGGAAAAAAAAGTAGGAATACTTCCAAATTTTCATTCCGTCTGAAGAGAAAAACACCATTCTAGGTATTGAAATAAATGAATTGAGTGGATCCATAATAATTAAACCCCGTAATGTATGATACAATATAAGAGAAAAATTAGAGTGAATACACGGTGAAACATTCATAAATCAATGCCGGAACGAGGATAATAACCCACGACTGAATTGATGATAATGTTTCAGAGTTATATCAAAACTAAAAATAAAAGGGTAAGTTACTAACTGAGAGTAAACTTGTGCAGTGATTACGCCATGAGAAACAAGGATGAGGTGATTGTAAATTAACCTACTCAGTAGTAAGTTATTTCATTATTCCGAGAACATGAAAGCTCTTAAGAGAAGAAACCATATAAACCACTGCTGGAATTATCAAACGACATTTTCAATATTCAGAATTAGGAAGAATTCTGGAAGAGATTTTTCATTTACCTATAGATTAGATCTAGGGTAGAGCTGCATGGCATTCTAATATACACTGCTCAGTCGACCATATTCACAACTCAGACTGCGGAAGGTAATGTGAGTAGCACGAACAGAGTTTGGGAGCAGAGAGGCCATTACCTTGCAACAAAAATGATAAATGAAATGGAACTTTCAAGAAAAACGTGAATTTTATGAGGCGAAAAAAACGTAATTGTAAATTGATCTGCACTATCCAAGTGGCATTCTTTTGAGGAGGGTGTGACAATTATTGCTGATCAAAGAAAATAGGACAAGGCCACGTGACCGAGTACTATAAAGTTTAACACAACGCTTACCAAGACGTCCTGTGTAGAGATACTTCGCTCTTCAAATATACGACCCTGGTAACGAGTGTGATGGATGGAAAGTACTAGACTTCAAAGATTGAAAACACCAGTAAATACTGACCATGCATTTATGACCAGGGCTATGAAGAAAACATAAAAAATCTATCTAGTATCTTTTCTCAAGAGTGGTGATGGAACTTAATTAATACGTGATCCACATAGGCCTGGAGAACCAATGTAGTTGGATATCATATTCCTGTTGATGCCAATGACGTTATCTAAAGATTGAATGAGTTCCGAGTAAAAAGGGTTAATCGGGGGTATAAATGGGGTATAATGTCATCATTCCCCATAACGTATGGAGGTATTATAACAACCTTGAAGTAGATACCTAGTACAGATACCTAGTACAGAGGTAATGAAAAGTTAAACGTAAAGACTGATAATCGTAATTTTACAAGTTACAACAATTGTTATCCAATTATACGTATATCCAAGTCTTACAAAGGGTTTCATGAGATAATAGTTAAAAAGGCTGATTCTCATTAATCATGTATAAAATGATTTAAATTATTGTATGGTAAATGTGAAATAAAATTTTAAGCCTTAGTATGGTTGTCAATATCATGTGGATAATAATACCAACTAAAAAGGGGAGTAAATGCCTTTATGGGATGTAAGTGTTTAAAAATATAGGTATGAAAAATTATTGTTATATCTATATGATGGTGAGAAAGTATATGATAGTCACCTATTAACTATTGTCAACTAATTAAATGAAACATATGCAATGTGATTAAGGGTTACAAAGTATAGTGGATAAATGAAAGAGGAATAGAATATTCATAATAAGAAAATAAAGACTTATGAATAAGGAAAGTAAATCCCATGTTAAGAGAAAATCGTAAGTTAACATAGTGGCAAAGTGAGACACTGCTATTAACTGTAAATGAACAAACAATGGCATATTAAATTGTTAGTAACAGAAATATGTTGGAATGCGATGAATGATAGATTAATTATAAAATTAATTTATGGATGTTACTATAATTAAAAAAAAAGAAAAATTGAAATGGGAGATGTTACAAATGGTATTAGAGCCCATGTTAAAACACTGGGCAAAAATGTGTGCTCACACCAGAAAAATTATGTTGCTATAATTTTTTGTTAAATATAATTTTCACTAATGTTTAATTTCATGTACAGTAAAACAATGCTAAAACATATAGCTGCAAACCATGAGTGAAGGGGATGAGTTGTATGTGGATTTTGGTGGTGGAGAAAATCGAGCAGATCCAAATGCTCCATGGATAGCTATGTTGCATCGAATGCTAAGATAAATGATGCAACTGAAGAACCACAATGAAAGGCTATCTTTAGCCAGTGAGGAGTAAGACAATTGAGCTCTCGGAATAGTCACGAAGGCGAAGGTTCTGGAAGAAAGAGGAATGGAACTTTAAATCACTTAGAATATTCTGAGGAAGATGATGCCTCTAGATAGAAGTCTAGGAGGAATAAGGAATTACAGGGTGAATTTCAGAAAATCAAGCCTCCCTCCTATAACGGAGAGAAGGAGGAAGATGTTGAAGCATGGATTCTAAACATGATATAGTACTTTCAAGTTTATGAATATGAAAGTAACTTGAGAGCAAGGTTGGTTATCTATCAGTTGTAAGGGAAGGCTACCTTGTGGTGGGAAGAAACTAAGATGGTTCATGTCATAGATGAGAAAACTGTTACTTGGGAATATTTCCAAGTCAAATTCAAAAATAGATATCTGAATGAACATTATTATGATGATAAAGAAAAAGAGTTTCATGAATTTAGACTATGACAACTTACTATTGATGAATTTGTAACCAAATTCACCAATCTGCTTCGCTATGTACCCTATATAACGGAGGAGAAGGCAAAGGTAGAATGATTTTTAAACTGTCTACCTACTATATATAAGGATAAGATATAATTTGATAATCCCAAGACCATGGATGAAGTAGTGCGTAAATCAAGGCTGTGTTACCAAAAAATATTTGGCAGAAGAAAGAGAAAGGTGACTCCAGTGGGAGAAGAACAAAACCAGCATACTTAAAGAACTTTCAGAGAAAACACCAAAGAAAAAAATTCACAAAAAATGGAGAAAATTAGCCAGCTCAATCACAAACCGGGTCCAAACAAATTAATGAAAACAATAAAAGAGAAGGGACTATTAAAATGAGAGAACCTCTAAAGTGCTCGGGTTGTGAGGAACCTCATTTACTGAGATATTTTCCACACATAAACATTCAGATTGTACAATACTTGAGAGAAGCAACTATTGCAAATGATGTGGCAAGAAACACCCCCAAAATCAATGCTACCCTAGAAGATCGTCAAGCAGAACACCAGTCCACTATGGTTGAAGTACAAGACATGATTGTTGACCAACTTATTTCTATTTTAATAGATCCAGATGAATCCGTAAGTTATATAAGTCCTCAAATGGTAGAAAAATGAAAATTAAAGGAAATGAAATTTCAGCAGTCATGGTTGGTTCAGTTAGCCACTGGGACAAAAAGGAAAGTAACCCATAAATTACCCCAGATAGCCATAAATATGAATGGATACCAAACTGAATTGAATCTGAATATTCTACCTTTAGGGTCCTATGATGTATTGGTAGGAATTGACCGGTTAGAGAAACAGAAAGCCATGTTAAACTACATAGAAAAAACAATACATTGCATAAATAGGGAGGGAAAACCAGTGATAGTGAAAGGCAAACCAAAACTCATATCTATGAGACAAATTTCAACACTTCAATTGAAAAGAATTTCTAGAAATGGTTGCCAAGTGTATTATGTGCATGTAGAATATCTGCAACATAAACTAGAGGAGAATCCTTTAGAAACATTACCTATTATCAGAGAGTTCACGGATGTGTTCCCAGATGAAATTCCTCATCTTCCCCCTAGGAGAGAAATTGATTTTTTAATTGACTTAGTGCCGGGAGCAACACTAGTGTCTAGAGCTCCATACAGAATGAGTACTCCAGAGTTAATGGAGTTGAAGATGCAATTACAGGAGCTGCTAGATAGAGGTTACATCATACCAAGTGTATCCCCATGGGGAGCACTGGTGTTGTTTGTGAAAAAGAAATACGGTACTTTCAGAATGTGTATAGACTATCGTCAATTGAATAAACTGAAAATTAAGAAAAAATATCATTTAACTAGGATAGATGATATTTTTGACCAAGTTAAAGGGGAAACAAATTTTTCAAAAATTGATCTAAGGATAGGCTACCATCAAGTAAGAAAAAAATATGAAGACGTAAGTAAAAATGCATTTAGAGCCAGGTATGGACACTATGAGTTTGTGGTACTACCTTTTGGGTTGACTAATTCCCCTCCTACTTTTATGTGCTTGATGAATAGTGTCTTAAATAAGTACTTGGACATATTTGTACTAGTATTTATTGATGACATTTTGATTTATTCTAATAATGAAGCTGAGCATAAAGAACACCTTAGAATTGTTTTACAAACACTCAGAGAAAACAAGCTATATGCTAATTTTAGCAAAAGTGAAATTTTCAAAGATAAAATTCAGTACTTGGGTCATATAATTTCAGAGAAGAGATTATCAATAGACCCATAAAATATAAAAGTGATAAGAGAATAGCCTGTACCTACTGATGTGTCTTATGTGAGATCCTTCATGGGAATCATAGGATACTATAGGATATTTGTAGAGAGATTTTCAGATTTAGCCTACCCTATTACATCTCTACAGAGAAAAGGAGTTAAGTTTGAATGGACTGAGAAATGTCAAAATAGCTTTGACCAATTAAAACTTAAACTTACAACAACACCTATTTTAAATATTGCTAATCCAGATCAGGAATTTGTAGTATGCACAGACGCTTGTGGAGAGGGATTAGGAAGAGTGCTACTACAAGAAAACTCTGTTATAACCTACGCATCAAGAAAACTCAAGAAACATGAACATAATTATAGTGTTTATGACTTAGAACTGGTTATTGTAATACATACTTTAAAGATGTGGAGACATTACCTTTTTAGGAAAAAAATTATATTGATGACGGACCACATCAATTTAAAGTGTTTCTTCACACAAACTAATTTGAATGCTAGGTAAGCTAGGTGTTTGTCCTTCCTTAGTGAGTTTGACATGGAGATAAAACATATTAAGGGGAAGGAAAGCAAGATTGCAGATGCATTAAGCATAAATTTTTGGAAAAGTGTGAGTAATATTGGAAGTAGTGCCAACTTTGACATAGAAGGAATGATACAAGAACTGGTGGGACAAGACCAAAAGTATGAAAAAATTCAGGCACAAATTCTTAAAAAGGAGATGAAAGGGTATACACAAAACTAGAGGGGATTGATTTATTATAAAGACAAATTATACATTCCTGGTGTAGACTCCTTAAAGAAAGAGATTCTAGATGAGTACCATAAAAGACCCTATGCTGGACATCCAAGATACTAGAAATTAATTTCAGCCTTAAGAAAGAATATGTTCTGGCCTGGTATGAAAAATGATGTGGCAAATTACTTGGATAGATGCATATAATGTCAACAAGTGAAGGTAGAATATCAACATCTAGTTGGATTGTTGAATCCCTTACCCATCCCATAATGGAAGTGGGAGACTATTCTCATGGATATTATCACTGGTTTACCAAGGAATAAATACCAACGTGACTCTATCATGGTAGTAGTGGATACTTTGACTAAAGCTGCTCACTTTATATCTGTACAGTCTACCTTTGGTACAACTCAAGTAGCAAATGTATTTATTAAGGAGATTGTAAAATTACATGGCATTTCTAAGATGATCATATCAAATAGAGATGCAAAGTTTACCACAACTTTTTGTAGGAGTCTATTTGGGGGCATGGGTACCAAATTAAATTTTAGTACTACTTACCATCCCTAAACTGATGGCCAAACTGAAAGAACAAACCAGATTTTAGAGGACATGTTAAGGATGTATGTCATGGACAAACAAACAAAGTGGGAGGACTTTCTATAGTTAGCAAAATTTTCCTACAACAATAGCTACCAAGCTTCAATAATTATGAGCCCTTTTGAAGAACTTTATGGAAAAAAATGCCATACCTCTCTAAGTTGGATTCAACCTGAGGATAAACTAATACTTGGACTGGAAGTCTTACAGGAAATGGAAAGAATTGTGAAAAAAATTCAGTAAAATATCAAAATAGCACAAGACAGGCAGAAATGTTCTACAGACAAAAAGAGAATTAAGTGTGGGTGATCATGTTTACCTAAGGATTAAGCCTAAAAAGAGTACTTTTCACACTGGAAGTTGTGCAAAACTAGCTCCACGTTATTGTAGACCTTTTGAAGTGCTAGAAAGGGTTGGACCGATTGCATATAACCTGTCTTTACCTAGTCACATTAAGGTTCATGATGTATTTCATGTTTCATTATTAAAATAATATGTGCATGACCCTACTCATGTTATTGATTGGAATGTGATATAGGTGGAATGAAAAGGGGAATTCTGTTAGGATATTCTGACACATAGGCAATAGTTAAGAATAACTTAGTCTAGTGTAGATTTAGGTGAAGTGTGTTTCTTTACTATGTACTTTTGTAAATTATAATCCAACGGTCACGATTTGTAGTGATCTGACGGTTCACTCTCTCCTCGATATTAACGACACTTGATCTATGGCTTGACACCCGATTGGTCCATGATCTCTATTTGAAAAGCATGGAGGTTCATTTTTCCGGTAACCATTTATGAGAGAAACATATGTAACTTTTCTTTTTATATTAATAAATTGCCTGAAGTAGCTGTGTTGGCTCAGACCATGGCATGTTTCCCTCTTCGAGGGTATTAACCACGAGATAATACTAGTGTACTTATTTGTGATCTGTTTGTGAGCGGTGAACTTTGGTTTTTGATCTACGAAACTTACCCTGTAAATTCCTACATGGTATCGGATTTATTTTTAGGGTTGCATTCGTTGTTGATCCGAATCCAAAGCTGGTTTGACTACATCCAACTGTCATTTTCTAGATCTACTATTCCTGAAAAAAATTTCGGGCCTAGAGAATTGCTTTTTTGTGTCCGTAGCATCTATTATAGTGAGGAACGTCTTTCTTTTCATGCGAAAAGGTTTCCAGTTGCCCAAGTTATGTCAGTTTAGATCTGGAGGTATAAAGTATTTGGTTTTCAGTTATATTTGTTAATAGTTTTTTTATTTCGGTTCCCTCTGTTTATTTTGATTTTTAGGTTTTATTTATTTACCGAATATATCCCTCTTCTCTATGTATGCTCTTTTCTCTGCACTATGTGAGATCTTGGAAAATCATAAATAGGGAGAAGGGATTTTTTTGCTACGTATGCTCTTTCCCCGCGTCTTTGTGCAATATCGGGAAATCAGAAATAGTGAAAAAAAAAGATAGTTGTCGGTAAGGCTAACCGAAAATCTAACATTCTGCAATAAGGCTTTCATTTCGTTTTTTTTGCTCGGATTTTTGTGTTTTTTGTGTAGGAAAAATCATGCACACCGAAGACTAATAAAAAAACAAAACCTTCCTCCTTTCAAACAATTACAAAATCCTTTTACTATCTCACTTGGTGAGTAGTTAGTTTATGAGAGTAGAGGTCTTCGGTTCAAGTCTCTTTCTCAACCTTCTTTTTTTTTTAAATGTTTTTGTTAAAGGCACGAGATTTTTTAAAACTTGAAATTCATCATCAAATTTCAAACCGTTCCCATAACTATTCAGCATCTACAAATCAGTTTTTTCAAAAATGAATAAATTCTTCATCCGGAAGCTGATTTTCGAGTCCTTTTTTTATAATCGGCCTATTTTTTTGAGATATTTCCATTGCATCAGTTAGTTTCATCTCTTTTCAGCTTCAGTTTTTTTTTAAGTGGAAATTGCATGCCCGGTTATTCTTAACATCACCAATTATTTCCAATGTCTACCTCACATGGTAGATATACTTAGAAGTAAAGGGTTTTATAGAATAGCCACAGGACAAGAAACTAAACCTTCCGATGATGATAAAGTTGATAAATGGGAAAATAAACAATATCAAGCACGAGGGTTGATAGGAATGTCCATTGCTCAAGATCTTCGATTTCATATCCTTGACATTGACAGCCCTCATGAAGCCATGGAAAAGCTAAATACTGTCTTTGGCATTCAAAATCAAATCAGGGCCCACCAACTTGAAAATGAGTTGTTTACTTTGGACCCCCATAATTTCTCCTCTATTGAATATTTTTTGTCCAAATTCAAGACCCTTAGACTTATTTTAGAATTTTGTAAGGTAAAAAAGGAAGATGATACCCTCATCTATTGCATTCTTGCTAAGCTTGGCCTTGCATACTCTGTATTTGTTTCCACCTTCCATTCCACTATAAAAGCCAACATTTCTTCAGGAACCACCTACAAGAACCCCTCTTTTGATGCCTTTTGTGATTCTTCGATAAGAGAACAAGAAAAAATCTTACACCTTGGTCTTATCACTTATGGAAACTCTTCTAATAAATCCTTAGTAGCCCAACAACAATCATATCAAAAGAATCCCAAGAAGAAGTATCCTAAGAAGTATGGTCTCAAACCAAACAAGGGTCCTAAGCAATTTTAGCCACAAATTGAAAAAGCAACTCACTAAAATGATAAGGCAAATAAAAACAAAGGGAACAAGACAGATAGACATTGAAAATTTTGTAATCGTGATGGCCATATAGATTCCGAATGTTTTAAGAAGATGGAAGTCTTAGAAGCAGCAGTGAAGAAGCACAACAAAAATTTGGAGCCCTCTTCACCTTCATCTTCAGGAATGGAAATTTCTTCTTGCGGTTGTCAAGCATCAAGATCTGGTTATGAATTAAATGTATGTTCTTCTTCTAATTCTCATGAGTGGCTCATTTATTATGGAGCTTCCTACCACATTGCCAAAAATAAAGCCATGTTTTCTTCTTTAGATGATTGTAACACCAAACATATTTAGGTTGGGGATGATAGATCTATTAGTGTTGTAGGATTTGGAACCATTCATCTAGATAATAGTCAGTTTAATGATGTACTATGTGTTCCTACCTTTTCATGAAACCTTCTCTCTGTTTATTAGATAACTCATTCAGGTGAAGGGAAAAAAGTATAATTCTTACCTCATGATGTTGTAATCAAGGACCTCAAAGATCCTATACATGTTTTAGCTACTGGAATTGCTGATGATTCCACAAGGTTGTATAAGTTTGACAACTTTGGGTCATCATGTATTCCCTCCATTTTTTTGCTCATAATGATGAAGTGAGCAAAATTTGGCAAGAGAGATTTTGTCACTTAAAATATCGCTCTCTTCAAACTCTATGTAAATAAAATATTGTGACAGGTCTTTCTATGGTATCTTTTCGAGATGGTGTTTACTCCAGATGTGTACTCGAAAAACATCATCAGGATAGTTTTGACAAACATGCCTCTTCGCATGCCTCAGCCACTTTGCAGCTTGTGCACAATGATTTATGTGGTCCACTTCCTGTTGTTTATTTCTCTGGTTGCAAGTACTTCATAACTTTATTTGATGATTTTTCAAGACACACTTGGGTATACTTCTTAAAACTCAAGAGTGAAGTTTTTAACATGTTCTTGGCCTTTAAGGCCTTTGCTGAGAAACAATCTGGACATCCAATTCTTAAGTTAAGATCAGACAATGGAGGAGAATATGTTAACAACTAATTTATCAACTTTTTCAATCAGCATGGCATTCAATTACAACATACTGTTCCACATATGCCACAACAAAACGGTGTAGCTGAAAGGAAGAAACGCACCTTAAAAGAAATGGCTAATTGTATGCTTCAATCTAAAGGAATTGGTCTTAATTTTTGGGTAGAAGAAATTAACTGTGCAAACTACATAGTAAATCAAAATCCTACTAAGGTTTTAAAGAATATAACTCCATAAGAAGCTTGGAGCTCAATCAAACCAGATGTAAGTCACTTTCGTGTTTTTGGAAGTGATGCTTGGGCCCATATTCCAGATGAAAAACATAAAGCCTTAGAACCTAAGAGTGAAAAATGCATTTTTGTTGGATATTTTGAAGATGTCAAAGAATATAGACTTCTTCAACCAAAATCCAAAAATATAATCATTATAAGAGATTTAAAATTTGATGAAAAAATATCGGCATGCGAGCCTAGTTCATTGGGTGTGCCACCTTTGGCCTACAAGTGTGATTCGGCATATGTTCCACCTCTCTCTCTCTCTCTTATATTTTTAATAGCATTCTTTTTAGTTTAGATGATGACAGTGAGGATGAAAATCCTACTCCACCTCTTGAAATTATTCCTTTTACTCCACAACTTCCAATATGGGTCTGCTCTACTAGGGATGCATCAGGTTCTCTTGCAGGTGACCCTGTCGATCGACGATGTACACGTTCTCAATTCAAACGAGCCTCTTCCTTATTGGCTCAAGTTCCAAAAAATCATGATCCAAAAACCTTTGAGAAGCTTCCGGTCATTCAGATTGGGATGAAGTTGTGAATGAAGAATATTTCTCCTTATTTGTGAATGATAGTTGGGATCTTTTTCCTCTTCCAAAAGGAAGAAAAATTGTCAAATGCAGATGGGTTTACAAAACAAATTTGGACTAGATGGAAAAGTGGATAGATATAAAGCTCGTCTTTTCGCTAAAGGATTTTCACAAGTTGAAGGCATTGACTATACTGAAACATTCTCCCCTATTTCCAAAATGAATTCCATTTGCCTTGTACTTTCCCTTGTTGCCTCCTTTAAATGGGAATTCCATCAGATGGATGTTGAATCCGCCTTTTCACATGGATATTTGCATGAAGAAATCTATATTGAATAATCCCATGGCTTTATCCAAAATAACTGTAGCCTTTTTTGTTGCCTAAGGAAGTCTCTCTATGGTTTCAAACAAGCTCCTTGAGCTTGGTATGCCAAAATGGATAGATTTCTATTAGATAATCGATTTTCTAGGTGTCATTCTGACAACACTGTCTACACCGAGAAAGTGGGTAAGTCATTCACCATCCTTTTTCTTTATGTTGATGATCTTATCATTATTGGTAGTGATCCTAACCATATAAACAATTTGAAGTCTATCCTCAAAAAGAAGTTTGAAATGACAGACTTAGGACACTTGCATTATTTCCTTGGTCTTCAAGTCTTGCAATCCAAAGAAGGTATTACCCTCTCTCAGTCAAAGTATGCTTTTGATCTTCTACACCACTTTCAAATGGAAGACTGTAAGCTAGCCCCTTCTCCCTTTCAGTATGGAGTCAAGATTTCAGCCACTTGTACTACCCCTGAAGTTGATGCTACCTTATACTGTAAACTTGTTGCTAAGATTATGTATCTAAACCATACCTGTCCTGACCTTTCCTTTGTCATTGGTATTGTCGCTTGGTTTATGCACCAGCCTCATGAAAGCCACTCAAAAGTAGCTAAAAGAATACTTTGATATATTTGAGGTACATTTCAGTTTTGGATTCATTACAGTGCAAGAGCATATCCATTGTTGATTGCTTTCATTGATTTTGATTGGGCTGGTGACCCTGATGATCGAAAGTCTACTGCAGGATATGTATTCACTCTTGGTTCAGGACCTATTAATTGGTCTTGTAAGAAACAAATTGCCATCTCTCTTTCTTCAGCAGAAGAAGAGTATCGTGGTGCAGTTGAAGCTAGCAAGGAAGCCATGTGGCTTCGCCAGATCCTGTCTGGATTTGGTCTTCATCAGCAGCATCCAACTACACTTTGGTGTGATAATAAGAGTGCCATTTAGCTATGTAAATATCCAGTTCAACATTAGCGTATGAAACACATTGAACTCCACACACACTTCATCAGAAATCTCATTCATGATTGTGTTCTTGAAGTGCAATATTGTCCAACCAATGAAAAAGTAGCCGATATCCTTACAAAGGCTCTTAGAGAAGCGAAGTTTACCAAACTTCGATCCATGATTGGAGTTCATGAAATTTATCATTAAGGGGGGATAGGCTCTAATGCCTCCCTCCTTCTATTGTGTCACCTTTGTAAATCCTTCAATCCTATCCCAATTTTTTCTTAAGGGGGGATGTAAGGATATTTCGACGCATAGGAAATAGGCTCCTTTTGTGTCACCCTTTAAAATCCTTTAATCCTATCCCAAGTTATTCTTAAGGGGGGATATTAAGATATTCCGACACATAGGAAATAGTTAAGAATAACTTAGTCTAGTGTAGAGTTAGGTACAATTTGTTTCTTTACTATGTACATTTGTAACTTATAATCTGACGGTCACGATTTGTAGTGATCAGATGGTTCACTCTCTCCTTGGTATTAATGACACTTGATTTGTGGCTTAACACCCGATTGGTCCATGATCTCTATTTAAAGAGCATGGAGGATCATTTTTCTGGTAACTGTTTAAGAGAGACACATATGTAACTTTTCCTTTTATATTAATAAATTGCCTGAAGTGGCCGCATTGGCTCAGGCCATAGATTGTTTTTGTCTTTGAGGGTTTTAACCACGTGATAATACTGGTGTACTGATTTGTGATCTGTTTGTGAGCGGTGACCTTTGGGTTTTGATCTATGGAACTACCATGTAAATTACTACAAATTCCTTCCAGAGCCACTTCAAATCTTGGCACGGGAAGAAATTGATCTCCGGAATAGAACCGTGGCCAGTGTGAAAGTGCAGTGGAGGCACTTTGCTCCCACAGAGGCTACTTGGGAGTGAGAGGAAGAAATGATGGAAAAATACCCATCGTTATTTGAACGGTGATTTTATTTTTTGTCTTTACAACATCGAGGATGGTGTTTTGTTTTTAGAGGGGAAATATGTAATATCCCCAGTTTTCTATGCTTTTATTAGACATTTGAAAAAGTCCAAAAGGGTACCCCAATGGAAAACAATTGTGTGGATTTATTTTATTATTCCAAGTTAATAAAATAAAATAGAAATTAATGTGCAATGACTAGATTATGATTAGAGATCTGGAAACCAAATCCATGAGGATGGATAAGGTTGTAAGAATTTCCCAGCCTTCCAAAAATTCTTGGAAGGAATAAAGTAAATACTAAAATTAGATTGGATATCAAAATATAGAAATTTCCCCAGTAAACATGAAATTACTGGGAAGAAGTGGAATAAAGTTGGAAAGCAAAAAAGTTGGCTTTTAAAGTACCTTTGTGGAAGAAACATAAGGAAGTCCTAAGAAAATATGAGAACACCATCCTGAATTAACTAGACGCAGTTAAGGGAAACAGGTTGGGGAAAGCAAGGTTAAATAAGTTGATTCAGGATAGACAAAGGGTTGTCTATCACTCGAGAAAGAGCTCTAAGGTTGAAAGGAAACTAGTCTACCTTAAGTGGTATGCACATCTAATTGGAATTGTTTTTGAATTATACGTTAATGCTATGATGGGTTACTGAAATAGGTAAAGTAGTTGGATCTATATGAAATTCTGGTTTTGATATATGTTATGTTGTGGAAATTATATGAGTTAGAAATATTTTTTGATTTTTCGTAGATTGAACAGAATTAACCATTGAAAGAATATTCTATTATGTATTTTTGCACAGACATATCCTGTAGAGGACCAACTCTTAGAATGTCTAAAACCTAGTATTGGGTCTAGATCTCATGTTAGGTACCTAATAGGAAACTGAAATATGTTTAGAGTTAATATTTATGTTAAGTAGTATCAAACTTATGAAATAGATTCTAAATAGAAATGAAGGATAAACATAGATACTATATAGTAACGTATATTTTGTGTCATTCATTGTTTATTTAAAGGAAATAATATTTATACCGTTTTAGACAGAGCTTATATATATATGTGCACGTTTGAACTGTATTACTATAATAAAACTGAAGTCGAAAATATAACTGGAAAGAGGATATTCTAGTTAAATTTCGATAATATGCTGATTTGAATAAAAGAATTCTAGAATATACAACTAAATGGATATATATATATACAACTAAATTGATATATACAACTATATATATATATATATATATATATATATATATATATATATATATATATATATATATATATATAACAGTAAATATTTTATACTGTAATTCAAGTTTAAACAAATTTCATGGACTACTGATATTGGAACATAAAATAATTCGTTCTGATTTAAGTATCATAAAACAATATTTTTAGAAGCAACGATTCATAGGAATAAAAATCAATAATTAACAACTACAGGTGATCATTCATGTATTTATATCCTTATGGATATTATAGTCTATAAATAGAAAATTGTACAGTTTAAAGAGTAGTTGTTTTTAAGTAACAGTTATATAGAGGTAACTTTATCTTTTGGACAAAAATAGAAATTGGCTCTGCCTACTTATGCTAAGTGTGCATATGGAAATCTAACAAGCGTTTGAAAAACCTGTATACAAGTATTCTGGGGTTAAGAACACCATAGATTAACTTGAAGTAATATTAGTTCCAAATGCAGGGACGTACTGTCATACCTGCAGGGGGGAAATACCAAAGGTTAAAGTTGGAATATTAATCTTGAAATAAAAATTACAATGAAAATATTAGTAAGAGAATTAAGACAACCATAAAATGTAATACCTGAGTAAATCTCATATACATACCATTTGTCTGCATATGGAAGAGAGGAGGGGAGGTAATATGGTAATGAATAAAAAAAAATGAAATAAATAGTTTCGTCATTTAATACAATAGAAACAACGTCGATGCGAAATTATCGAGAGGTATACAACCGGTAAAATGAGAAAATTGTTGTCCTGGTACACTAAATAGAAAAAATACTTAAATTATCTATACCGAAATCACACTAGGGAGTTTCTTTCATGTATGCACAAATAACGGAGACGTATGATAAGAAGACTTCCAATTTAGTTAAAACAAAAGAAAATAATGGGGGAAGAAGTCATGAATTATCTGAAAGGGAAAAACCATTTACCGAGACATTAATCTATATCACTATAGATAATGAAGGGTAAATGAGAATTTAGATGTTAATAACTTGCAAGGAAAAATCCTTATCGTCCCAAGACTTCCAGGAATGTCCAGAAAATGTCAAAGACTACTCCTGCATTTTTTTTAAGAAAAAACATTGTTAATAATGATAGTGTGCTGAGGAACTTGTGAAAATTCTATTAAGATCATTTGTGAAATGTATTAATTAGTTCGAAAAGAAATTAGGAAATGATTCCCGCGTTTTGAAAAACGCAAATTGATGGAAAACCAAAGTAGGGATACTTTCAAAATTTCATTTCGTCCGAAGAGAAAATAACCCATTCTGAGTATTGAAATAAATGAATTGAGTGGATGCATAATAATTAAACTCTGCAATGTATGACACAATATAAGATAAAAATCACAGAGAATACACAGTAAAACATTCATAAATCAATGCCGAAACGAGGATAATAACCCACGACTGAATTGATGATAAAGTTTTAGAGCTATATCAAAACTAAAAATAAAATGGTAAGTTACTAACTTAGAGTAAACTTTTGCAGTGAATACGCCATGAAAAACAAGGACGAGGCGATTGTAAATTAACCTGCTCAATAGTAATTTATTTCATTATTCTGAGAACATGAAATCTCTTAAGAGAAGAAACCATATAAACCATTGGTGGAAATATCAAACGACATTTTCAATATTCAGAATTAGGAAGAAGTCTGGAATTGATTTTTCTTTTACCTGAAGTTTCGATCTAGGGTAGAGCTCCACAGCATTCTAATATACGCTGCTTGGTTGACCATCTTCACAAATCAGACTGTGGAAGGTAATGCGAGTAGCAAGAACAGAGCTTGGCCACAGAGAGGCCATTAAATTGCAACGAAAATGAAAAATGAAATGGAACCTTCATGGAAAACGTGAATTTTATGAGGTGACAAAAACCTACTTGTAAATTGATCCGCACTGTCCAAGTGGCATTCATCTGAGGAGGGTGTGAAAATTCTTGTGGATCAAAGAAAATAGGACAAGGCCATGTGATCGAGTACTATAAAGTTTAATACAACGCTTACCAAGATGTCTTGTGTAGAGATACTTCGCTCTTCAAATTATATGACCCTGGTAACGAGTGTGATGGATGGACAATATTAGACTTCAAAGGTTGAAAAAAACATTAAAGACTGACCATGCATTTATGACCAGGGCTATAAAGAAAACATAACAAATCTATCTAGTATCTTTTCTCTAGAGTGGTGATGGAAATTAATTAATACGTGATCCATGTAGGCCTGAAGAACCAACGTAGTTGGATATCATATTCCTGTTGATGCCAATGACGTTATATAAATATTGAATGAGTTCCTATTAAAAAGGGTTAACCAGGGATATAAATGGGCTTTAATGTCATCATTCCCCATATCGTATGGAGGTATTATAACAACCTTAAAGTGGATACCCAATACAGAAGTAATCAAAGTTAAACATAAATACTGATAATCGTAATTTTACAAGTTACCACAATTGTTACCCAATCATACGTATATCCAAGTCTTAAAAAGGGTTTAATGAGTATAATAGTTAAAAAAATTGATTCTCATTGATCATGTATAATATGATTTAAATTATTTTATGGTAAATGTGAAAGAAAATTGTAAGCCTAAGTATGGTTGTCAATATCATGTGGACAATAATACCAACTAAAAAGGGAGTAAATGCCCTTATGGGATAATTCAACATTGTTGTAAGTGTTTAAGAACATAGGTATGAAAAAGTATTGTTATATCTGCATGATGGTGAGAAAGTATATGATAGTCACGTATTAACTATTGTCAACTAATTAAATGAAACATATGCAATGCGATTAAGGGTTATAAAGTATAGTGGATAAATGAAAGAGAGATAGAATATTCATAATAAGAAAAAAAAGACTTATTAATAAGGAAAGTAAATCCTATGTTAAGAGAGAATCATAAGTTGAGATAGTGGCAAAGTGAGACACTGCTATTAACTGTAAATGAACAAACAGTGACATAGTAAACTGTTAGTAATAGAAATAATTATAAAATTAAGTTATGAATGTTACTATAATTAAAAATAAAAAAATAAAAAATTGAAATGAGAGATGTTACACCTTTTAGCATTCAATTCACCAACTACAGACCTTTGCATGCCTTCAGTCAATTTACCAATGCATAGACAAAACGAGAAAACCACATAAGCATTAAAATATCAAAAACTTTAAATTCATACTCAGGAAAATTCGGGAGGATGGAAGACAGATATCTACACACCATCGTTTTCTTTATCATCATCTGTGCATTCTCTCCTTTTTGGTGCGAAACGCTCACCTATTCATTATCATCATCTGTGAATTTTATTTGTCAAAAATACTTTTTTGTTCTATTTGTCAAAATGGATATTCGAATTATTTTGTAAGGTTGAAGTTGTTTATAAAAGTATTATCGATTATTTTTATCGTAAAACCTTATAGTGTTATAAGGTTAAAGTTGTTTCTAAATGTTTTATCGATTATTTTGATCGTAAAGCGTGTATAGTGTATTGTATCTTTGGGAAGCGCACAATTCCTTTATTTATTATATTTTTGTATTTTTATTGAAATATTTATAATTTTTTTAATTTAAAAATATATATATAGTGTAGTTTAATTTACATATGAAATAGTTTTCTTCATTGAATAGGGTTAAATAATTTCAAGAAAAGTTAGAGTATACACAGCTAAAAACTAAAATCAATCACACACACAACATAAAAACGAAGAAAATATTTAACGTGGTTCACCCAATCTAGGCTACATCCACCAAAAAGAGGTATTGGCTTTCTTATTATTCAATAGGAGATTACAACAACAGATTTCTCACATCTGCACTTCCTCTTCCTCTCATCCCTCAATGTAACAACATGGAATAAAGGAGATTTTGAGAATGAATAAGGAGATTGATGGATGGTAAGAATATTAATGGCATGTTCATGATAATGAAAGTAACACTCCCCCAAACTGAAATATTTTGTGTCTCTGAAAAATGGGAAGTGGTAAAGAAGGGGAAATAATGGTTCAAAAATATGGGTATTCAATGCTCAATGGTTTTTTATGACATTCTCCTAAAATTTTAATAAATAAAAAAATATGCTATTTTACTTCAAGTTTTACCTCCGTAAAAATGTGGAATGACATTTATGGATTGACATTTGTTGAATATGATGTAGGCTGAACTGATGCTGAAAGTGATGCGGAAGTTGGAAGCCATGCAAGCTGGAAAAAAGTAATCATAACGTGTAGCAGTGTTTCCTTCTACCAAACTAATTAGTTTCCCCGTCATCTATACAACATCTCATGAGTAACCTTAATCAGTAATTCATCACCTTAATTACCTCATTACAAAGTGAAATAATCATATTGTGAATGGCATGGGATAATAATGGATGAGAAGGGAAAATATGAATTCCTTATACCCATAAGCTTTGGTTGTTATGAGCACAAAAATTATGCTTCTCAAGGTCTGTCCAATTACCTAGGATTCAAAATTAGGATTAGGCCTCTTTATTCCATGTCAAAATAGTAGTGGTGTTGTTAAGCTATGAATAAATGGTGACTGATTGGGCAAAGCAGCTATCTTTGGTTAAAGTTATGATACTTGTAGAATAAAGGAATGATGGATTAGATGATACAAAATTTCAACTATAAAATATCCTAAAATTTTCATCCCTGACATGTAAAGTAAATACTTATAACTCAATAATAGATATAAACCATAACTACCATCATCTAAGAACCGATTAAATATTACCCCATGAACCATGAGTTCTGGAAAACCTTGTATATGCAACATTCAACTTCATCGGAAATTAGCTTTGAGAAAACAAGGTAACCAAGTAGATTATAGTATTAAATTAACTTCTATACCATAGGCATAGCCACTGCTGCTAGTAGGCGTCCATAGCTCAACAGGGATGCCTTTTTAACCCATTGAGATGACAGTGTCCCATCTATTAGAAATAAGTACATAGTGACAAAAAGCCTTCAGTTTACTTAGTTTTCAACTAAATATCATTGTTCTGGCGTGGTAACCAGTTAATAAAAATTCCATTCACGGGAGCTAACAAAAGTGAAAAATTCGACTCGTGATGAGACCGCTTGTCCTATAATTTTATGACCGAAGGCCATTACTGTGGCTTGGTGACTAGCAGTGGTAATGTAACTTTATTAGGACCTATGATCATGGTAGTTCGGCTCATGCTGAGACCTCCTATCCTCTAGTTGACTATCTATGTTTAGAATTTAACTATGGTTATTGTTCATCAATAACAGATTACTTACTATATGGGGTGACAGGTCAGCTCCTTAAGAGCTAGGGATGGCGTAAAAAGTTGTATAGTAACTATTTTCAACTTTGAATGTTTTTCTTATCAAAGAATAATAACCTTAAAATGAATACTGATAAATATATTTTTCATTGCTAAGATTGTGGTTGAAAAATAGTTCATTAGATAATGGCAAAAAGATTTAAATACAATTTTGTGGTCACCATCATAAATTTTACAAAATCAGGGACTTGATCCATTAGGAAATTTGAAAGCTGCCATGATGAAATCATATTTGTATAATCATTCCTTGGAAATAAAATTATGTTAATATATAAACAAAGATAAATTTACTACCCAATCATTATGTCAAAGAGGGCTTCGATCATTAAAATTATTTATTATTCATCAAAGAGAAAAACAAATCAGAAAGACCTTCATATGTTGAATTCAACATGAAAATTGGTCAACAACAATAGTTGTGATGTGGTAACAACAACCATGACTTAGGTAATAACAAGGGAAGGGAAAAAAAGAACGATGTTAGGAAGGTGACATGAGGAGGATTAGTCACTTTACAAAATAAGGAGGAATTAAGAATGAATCATTCCTGACAAGACTTACCATAATAATCATCCTTATTACGAAATACAAGACCTCCCCCAAACTAAAGTATGTCTGTCATCAGTCATAGCTGGTCATGTCATAAGTAAAATACCAAGGAAATCCACGAAGTTGGTCGAGGACCTGCCTGGAAACTCACCTTGGTGGAGTAACAACACTAGAGGAGTAGTAGCACCAATTACTTAGAAAAATATCACCATGGAGTAACATCACTGGAGGAGTAACAACATCAGAAACTCATAAAATTTCCTAGAGTACCAGCACCAGATACTAGAAAAATTTTCAGAGTAACATCACTAGAGGAGTAACAGCAGTGATGGAGTAACAACAGTGATGGAGTAACAACAATGATAGTGTAACAATAGTGACGATGTAACAAAACTGATAGTGTAATAATAGTGATGGTGTAACAACACTGACAGTGTAACAACAGTGATGGTGTAACAACACTGACGGGGTCACAACAGTAATGGAGTAACAACACTGGCTGTGTAATAGCAATGACAGAGTCACATCAGTAATGGAGTAACAACATTGATGGTATAACAACAATGATAGGGTAACAACATTGACAGTGTAACAACAGTGATAGAGTAACAACACTGACGGAGTAAAAACACTGACAGTGTAACAACAATGATAGAGTAACAACAGTGATGGTGTAACAACACTGACGGAGTCATAGTAGTAATGGAGTAACAACACTAACGATGTAACAACATCCAACACTTAGAAAAATTTTCTAGAGTAACAACCTTATGAAACTTAAGAACTCGCTTCTTTTATTTTGAGACCAAAACAAAAATGTGACATTGAAGTGAAAAATACCTGAAGCATGAAAAAATTAGATAGATCAGAAAATAAACTACTCTTTATTGAAAACCAATAAATAAATAAATAACTTAATTTACAATGGTTATGATTTTTGTGGCAGCAATGTTGTTCATGAATGGTGAATGAATGGAAAAAAGCTTTTTAGGAAATGACTTGGATCTTCAAATGGAAATAAATTCCTCATTTCTCATGTTATAAATATGTTAAATGATGAAAAATATTCATGTTGTTTTCTCCGTGTGAGGAAATTTCTTTGAAAATGTTCTCCTTTCATTATCATTTTCTTCAAAAATCACTTGTTCATAAATTGACCTCATTTATTCTCTTGGGACCTACAAAAAATGAGCATCTACCTACAATAAAACATAAAATCATGGAAGAAGATAGATCCGTAGGTTATCCCAATTCAATACATATGCAAAAAAAAAAAAAACAAGTAGTTACTCCGTTAAACAAATCCATGGAAAGATAAACAAAGAAAAATTAATTACATGCGGGGGAGTGATGGCCAACCATACTAACCAACAGTGTTTCAATCATAACTTATTTGTTATTCTTCCAATTTTAGTGATTCCAAAGCCAAATCAAAGAGAATTCAGTGAGGTGTCTCCAATATAAACATGTTTTAAAAATTCCATGTAGTGGTATGTTACATTTTCTTAGAACAATCTGCATAACAGAGTCCTTTTTTATTTTCTAGCTCAGACCAACAATTGATATTTTAAGCATAAATTTTCCATTTGATATTGGATTGAATTGATTAAAATTTGAGATTTATTTATATTTATGTAGATATACCCAATAGTAATAGATTTCTAAGGAAAGAAGAATTCATGGGTAAAATATGCTAGTGAACAGCCGGAAAAACAGAGTTTCAAGAGTGCTCATTTACGATAAACAATTAGTATTTTGGTCATATATTCCTCATAAAATATAGAAATAAAGTGATTCAAGTTTCTTTGTAAACTATATTCATATGGGAATATCCCATAGAAACAGGTTTCCAAAATCTAGTCATTTAGGCATTCAAAAACGGGGTGTCCCAACTCTATTCTTGAGCTGCTTACTAGACATCCTGTCATTGTTTTGGTCATAACCTTTTCGT
This sequence comes from Pinus albicaulis, assembly GCA_034641835.2. Taxonomy (NCBI): domain Eukaryota; kingdom Viridiplantae; phylum Streptophyta; class Pinopsida; order Pinales; family Pinaceae; genus Pinus; species Pinus albicaulis. The sequence goes on along the minus strand of CM076577.1, from coordinate 646,984,556 downwards.
TTCAAATCCAAATCAAGTGATTCAAATTGGGTTAAAAATTAGACATAAAGGGCTATGAAGGATATAATTTTTTTTTGAAAATATGCACATTTGGTCCCTCAAAATATGATTGTCCCGATTGTTTTTCCAGAATTTTCATCAAGCCTAAAAGCCATCAGATATGATAATGAAGAAATTTTTCCAAGAAGGTGATCAAAATGAATATAAATGTTTTTAGAAATTTCATTTTCTAATATAACACATATAAATACATAAATAAATTCGAATATTGATCACCTATGTCAAATTTGACAGCATGTTGCAACAAAAACATCTATTTTTACATATAAAGAAATTTATTTATTTATGTCTTAGTTTATTCTATTTTTTACACTACGCTATTCTACCTTGAAAAATAAAATATACTTACGTGTAGGAGTACCTCCAATGAAGCCATTTTCGAAATAGGGCTTCAAGTATGCACATACACATAATTGAAATATGTAAGCTAATAAGTACTAGGGTATGAGAGACCAACTTCCCTGTTAAGGAAAATGCCAATAATTTTTTAAGTATAGAGTGATGTTGCGAGAAAAAAATAGAGTGAAACCAATCTTCAATATATTCTTGATTTCCCATATTTGTTATATCGTGAAGTTCTTTGACTAGATTCCATTATGTTGATGCTTTGCTCCTTGACCTCATCCCATGAATTTTGGGGGCTTTTTAGAGTGGGGGGTGTTTTTGTATTGTTCTATTGTCCTATCAGCACACATGGGCCCTATGTGTATCAATTCATCCTACAAGTGATTCAGTTTCTATAGCATTGAGGTCACCTAAGTTTGTTAGAGCGATGCGCAGGTTCTTACCTCTCATCTTACCACCCGACAACTGTATAGCTGAAGGCACCCTAAAAAAAATAAAACACCTGAAATTCAACTCCAAAGTGTCCCAGCAAGACATTAGTGAGCCCGCTCAAGTTTGTTAGAGCATTGTGCAGGTTCCTACCTCTCGTCTTACTACTCGACAATTGTGTCACTGGAGACACTCTAATAAAAAAATGAAATTCTCTTAAATTCAATCTCCTAAGTGTCCCAACAAGACATTGGAGACATACAAAAATTACACTTTTAAGAAATAACTCTGATTGATTGGATCGTTACTGCCATCCCCGGCAAGGGCACCAAAATGTTGGGTTGTATTAATTAGTAATAAATTACTAAAACAATACACATAAATTATCAATCTAGGGACGTCTTTTATTTCAATGATAGTTGCACTCTCTATGCCAATACACCGAACAAGAAGAAATTCAAAAGAAAAGAAATCGTTGTTGAAGTAAATGGTGAAAGGAAATCACTCACGTGGAAATAAAATGACAAGACTATAATCACACTTCAATTAATCTATTCTAGCACGCCACACAACAATTATCCAGCTAGTTTCTCTAATCTCATATGTGTAACAGCATACAAAATATGGAAATTGAAGTGGATATATTCACAGCTGAAACAAAAACAACAACAATTCTACTGAAACATAAAAAATAAGAAATAGATATATACACATCTAACTTAACCGCTGAAATCCTTGCTAAAGAGGAGGGCCCTTCCTCCCTAACAGGGAGCAGATAGAGAAAGAATTTAATGAAAAAATAAATCATATAACGCATGTAAAAACAACACAATATTTTTTTATTATGATGATTGAAAGTTATAGAGTCAATATGATCTCCTCCCCTCTCTTGCTGATTTGTGTCCTTTAAAAATACAAGATACAAAAGGGAAATTTCCAACCAACTGATTACAAAATCTAATAGATCTCTCCACCATGATTCAGTTGTAATAAGACGAATCTAATTAATTCAATTAAGGAAATTTGGAAAATGGCCACAACAGAAAATCTGCGAATATGGCCTTCGAAGAACGTTGTGTTTCTCCCAATGAAGACCGAATTTTGGAAAACTGCTCATTGAAAAACTAGTTTGGTCCATTCGGCACAAAAATCGTGCCTCAGATTCTCAATATTCTTCTTCGTTTGCCCGAAATGTCCAACGCAAAACTATCGCTTGTTATTCCAACGAATTTCTGAGTTGGGATATTTAACTATGAACTGAACATCGGATTTGCAATCTGAAAAAGATCTTGGAGGCTAAAATCGTGAGTTATAAAAAACTCATTAAATAAACCATCATTTACAAAATAATTCATAATAATATTCAATTTATTAAAAATAAAGGAGAATAAATATTACTTATTCATAACAGCATAAATAATTATAAAACGAGATTAAATGATAATTTTTGATAATTAATATGATAAAATAATGGTGGGAATGGGTGAAATATGTTAAGAAATGGTAATAATAATGAAAATTTAGTGGCCCAACAGCCGTCCAAAGGAAAATGAATATACCGAGAAGAACGACAAACAACGAATCATATTATATTGCATTGATAGAAGGTTTGGGAATAGATAGGGAGTATGGATCAAATGGAATTGTAGTTTTCACCAATTCTGAACTTGTGTGCAACCAGATGAAAGATGTATACCAAGTTAAGAAGGAGAGGTTAAAAACCTGCATGGAAAAATAAACAATATCGTTGGCCAATTTCAAATTTTTAGTATAAGACATCGTACAAATGTGAATAATATGTCTGCTGAACTATTGCGTTGGGCAATGCCAATTCAGGATTCATCTATCAAAGATGAATTAGAATTATATGGGGCAATTCCAATGCAAGATTCATCTCTCAAAGTTGATAAAGTTCTAAGACGCTCTTGTTCAAAAATTCAAGGTTCATCTCTCAAAGATGAATTATTGTTGAGACACTCTCCTTCAAAATTTATTGATGGACATTGTAAGATATCTTGGATATTTGTGTGTTTTGTACTTATAAATGTGTATTTTTTAATGACCATGTGTTTTTTTCAATTATATACCAAGTTTGCTCCAATCAAACCATGTAAAATGCAACTTGGTGAACTTCAGATTTGCAACAAGTGGTGAACTTCACATTTTTATAAAATTAAAATGTGAGGACTTCAACGAATGTTTGTCTAAATGGAGTTTCATACTTCTTTTTTAATGACCATGTGTTCTTTTCAATTATATACCAAGGGTGCTCTCACCATGTAAATCACAATTTGGTGAACTTAACCTTGTTATAAAAAAAATTTCTTAAATTGAGTTTCACACATCAATTAATGATTTGAAATTTTTGTTTTACATAATTTGTGTACACTAAATTACATTAATTTTCTGAAATTTATTTTGAATTTATTTTAAATAGTAATATAAAAAAATAATTGTAAATGTGCATTGTATATATATATATATATATATATATATATATATATATCATGGACGATGAACTATGAAGATCAACATAATCCCATATCTCTATTAGAGAAGGGGATCACAGATCGAGGGATGTTCATGGTATTTAAATATAATATTAAATCTCCATACATATACATACATGTGTGTACATATGAAATTGATTTTTATCAATTTTGTGAGTTAAATTAGTTGTTAATGAGTTTTTTTTATTGTTTAGGAGCTAAGAGGAGAAGGGTGACTACTCCATCAATGCAGCATGTCCATGGTTCACGCAATCATGGTATAGTTCATGCAATTTTATCAATGAATATGTACATGTATTTATATATATGAATGCATTTTTGAATTGATTATACATTCATATTTTTTATGAAGCTTCTCTCTCATCTTGTGAGGTTGGTGGTGTTTCAAATTCCCTTGGAGGGCCATCAAAAGTATTGGCCAATTGCGTGAAGTTGGTGATATGTATCCCCCCAGAGGCCAATCAATGGATGGTCGTTTTGGTTCTCAACCAATCAGTAGTTTTTCTGGTTCTCAACAGGGTCGTTCTGGTTCTCAACAGTCTCAGGGTGGGCAAGATGCTAGCCAACTATATCGAGGTGGCCATCAATTTGAATATTATTTTCATTAATTTTGTACAAATTTGTTTCCATATGTTTTTTAATATACAAAATTTTACATATTGATGCAGAGGCTGAAAATGCTGCTCCATATGTTACTAAAAAAAGACATAGGGTAGAACGCATCATTCAAGAAGAATTTTGTCCACCAACCAGGACTTATCCATCTGACATCTTCGATATACCTTGGGAAATAAACATGAAGCAATGCACCTTACAAAGGTGTCAACATCTTCATTTAAAATTGAAGAGAGGTCTTGTGACTTTGACTCTACCTACTGAGAGTCGACAAAGTTTAGAAATAGTTTCACACTCTTTAAGAGAACTAGTAGATGTGTACCTAAAGCTTGGGCCAAACATTGATACTTTTGTAGAAGTGATGAGAAAAATAAAGGAAACTATGATGGGTCCCGATACATGGGAGGTTGTTAAACAAAGAGTTACAATAGAAATGGCCAATTCTATGTTTAATTTCAAATAAGGGCAAAAAATAAAGATGCTTAAGGTGCAATATTTCAAGCACCCTCATATCGCTCACTATTTTTATGATAGACACCATGCGGCCTATGGAAGACTCCCATGGAACAATGAGGTTCCGCTTTAATTTTCAAAATTATTTTATGAAAAATTATTTTTGCAAATGAAAACCAATTACAATAACCTTCCCTCTGAATTTTTTGGTCCTGGGAATGGTTGATTTTGTGACAGTAGGGGCGCTAGGTGTGATGTTGATTTGCATCGCCCTGAGCCACCATTGGTTAGTCGACCTCTTCGTGTCAAAAATTTGTGGTCAGAGATGGATGACACTTCTCAAATTAGTCGAAAAGCAAGGGATTCCATAATTGACAATGTTCACAATGGATTCGGTGGAGTTGATGTTTATCTGAATCGATAAAGAGCACGTGAGAATGTACGCGCTAATTTTTTGTATTATACAGATGAAGAGATTGACAACATGATTGTTGAAGATCTCAAAACATATGCAAATAATTGTCGCAATGGTTGGCAGAACCTAATTGTTCATGAGCAAGAGGACATGGGAACGATATGTGTTAATGGTTAGCGTTCAATTATTTTAACACATGTACAATTTGTAATAAATACATATATACATACATTTATTTGTATACATTAATCTAACAAAAATGTATCATTATATGTTAACACCATTTGCAGTTGTGATGCTTGATGAATAAAGAAAATGTTAATATCACGGTCGGAGCCACTGTTGGGCCTCAAAATAGTCCCTATTTTCACTCCATTATTCATCAATATCTTCACATTTTACCTTCATGTCACCTCCATTCTACCTCCATATCATTACATTCACCTCATTATTGGGTCATAACTATGTTTTTCCAAAGTTTATTAATTCTTAACATTTTAAAGTGAATTTATGGCTAAAACTTAGAAAATAATATGCTTATACTTATACCTAACAATTAGCATGAGTTTGTTGACATGTGTAGGCACAAAGGAAGCTTCCAAGACACCTTTATGTGGCCTTGGATGATCAAATTCGAATTTAAGAAGATAAACCTCATGGAAAAGATCATGGAGGAGATCATGGAGGATAGGGTTATGTGTCTAGATGGTTGAGAAATGTATGGAACTAAAAGAGAGATTAGTGGATCATCATTATGAGTTTTTTATCTCATCTCATTGTATAAATAGGAATACCTCCTCCATTCCAAGGGGAGGACTCTTAGAGCATTGTATCTAATTGATGATGGAATAGAATAAAGCTTCATTTTTCATATATTTCCATTATGTAGTTTTAGATGTAAATTGTGTTAATGTAGAATATGAATTTATGGAATTTATGTAGTTTTAGATATAAGTTTCCTTAATGTAGTATATGGAATAATTTGTCTTGTTCTTAAAAGAATTGAGCTCACTCTAAAAGGATGAGAGAAACATTTTATTTCATATTATATTTTGTTTCATTTCATTGCTTAGATGTTTAAGGATTTGTGTGTGATTGATGAATGAGTTTTAAATTAGAATCTTATCAACATGTGAGATGATATCCAAGGGTCTAAGTTAGGCTCTCTCTCTATTTGATTTGCATGATAATTGAAATTCATTCTTTTGCTTTTATGTTTCAAGTCATTTCATTTCTTATGCTTATGAATGAATCTTAGTTTAGTTTGGATTAGTACATGAGAGGACAATCAGAAGACTAAGTTAGTCTTTCTCTCTCTTTGAATCTGAACAACAATTAAAGTTCATTCTCTTGTCGAATTAAAATTGGTTTCTTTTGTTTGTGTGCAAGTAGTTTCTTGTTGAGATTTTTGATATTAAGATGAATGAATTATAATGGAATACTTTACATGTCTCTTAAGTTAAGAGCTTCTTTCATTAATAATTTATCCATCTTAAGTTCTTGGTTTTAATCTATGATTCATTAAGTGGTAATTGAGGTGAAAGTGGATTTCTTGAGTCAAGAACCATTTCAATATTATTCCTCTTTTTAAACTAATTGAGTTAGAGTTATAGAATATATTACTTTCAGCTTTTGAATAGCCTTGTCTTTATTTCAAGTTTATGGTTTTATGAATGATTTCTCTATGATACTGTAGGGAAGGACAACCAGGACCTCCTAAGTTAGGAGCCTCTTCCCTTGCATATTATATTGAATCATAAACAATTTAGTTAGACATAGAGTTAGTTGCCTACTCCTGCATATATATTGCTGGCACCATCACAAGCTCACGAGTTTCCCTGGTCGATAATTTAATGCAGAAATTTGTTCAAATAAATTGCCCAACATTTTGGCGCCGTTGCCGGGGATGGTGCTAAGGGATTAGGCATTAGAAATTTAATTTAGTACTAGCATTTTTCTTTAGACAAAATCATTTGTGAACCCTGGTGACAGTAGGATCTTCACAAAAGAGTTTAAGTTTGAATTTTCTGATGTTTTAATGTTTAGCTAGTTTTAAGTTTCGTCATTTCAAAAACACCCCCCCTGCATAAATAAAAACAAATCAAGCGATGAGTATGCTCTCTTCCTGCGCTTCGTGCGATCAGGAAGATCAGAAAATCTGTTGATTTTGTTCAAATAAAAATACTCTTGCTAGAAAATTAATCTGCGATATGACAATAAAGAATTTTGTGATAAAAAAATTAGTTTTCTTTTAATTTTAGTTTAAAAGATAAAAATAAAAAAATTCCCATATAATAATAATATATATATATCATATATATTATATTATTATTATTATTAAAAAAAACAGCTTTTGAATAAATAGCATTTTTTTTTTTTTATAGGTTACATTTCATTTTTTTTTTTTTAATATAATTTTTCTTTTTACAATAAACAAAACATTAAAAAAAATGAAACACAAAAACAACAACATATTTCATAAAAAATTTAACAATAAAACAATCAACCAACAAACAAACAAATACAGCAAATAAAATTTCGTTGCTCTCTGTTGTGGTAAATTCCGCTTGAGGCTGGGCCTTTTATTTTTGAGCAAGCCATCGAAGCACCAAAGCTCCTCTCTTGCTGCTTGCTCTCATTGAGCCATCGTTTGAGCCAATTCAGGGCATCAAGCCCGCAACTACAGGCAGTTTTTCACAAGCTTGTGGCACTCATTCCATTGCTGCCAGACTCTTCATACCAATAGGCCAGTCAATCAAGCCTCTTATCAACCCTGCAACTCGACTTAGAGGTCGGCTCGCGAGCAATGAAGTGAAAGCCAATTGGCTCGCCTTTCTCTTAGTCCACCAGCAGGTTCATCTTCAGCAGCAGTGTTTTATTTCTACAGGAATTATTAGTAGCTTGGTCCATTTCTTTTTCTCAAGTAATTATGGAACGGTCTTCAACCACACAACAGCTAAAAGAGTGTGTTGATTTTGAAGAGAAGTTGAAACGCGCGGTTTATCTTGACAACCTTTCACCATTGGTCACAATACCAATCCTCAGGACATCACTTGGACAATTTGGTGTGGTCGTTGCTGCCCAAATTTTGCCAAATTATCTGGATCCAAAAAAATACTGCTGTGAGTGCCTTGGTGGAAATGCAAAATGAGCGACAGTCTCAGAACACAGTGAGAGAGATCAATTGCAACGCATTCGTGATTGCAGGCATGGCCCAGATCTTGGTTCTCGGAGTTTTAGCCAGTGCGCTTGTACAGGCCACGCCTCACATTTTTAGAGCTGCCCGCGACATCTGGTCCAGCTTTCGAAACTCCAAGGGAAATCCATAGCGCCATGATTCTCCATGTTTTCCTCGCGGACCAACTCTCAGGCTCTTTCACGCTGTGGGCTCTAAATCTCGGTCCAAGCTCCACCCAATAAACCTAGAAAATATTTGCCTCCGTTCACTAAAATGCCTCCTCCATATTCCATTTAATGATAAAAAATTTGATTTGACTTATCTTGGAGAAGATTTTGCATGTGCATTATCTTCTAAACAAAAAGCCAGATTTTTCATTGATTTTAGAGGATTTTGTGTGTTTTTTGAGGGATATTGGAAGAAAATCCATTTTAGTGTTAGTTTATTTTTAGAAATTTTCTTTATTAGTTTGTTTTTGTTGATTTCTTTATTAAAAAAAAAAAAACTCAAAATAAATAACAAATTAGTGTTAGTTTATTTTTAGAAATTTTCTTTATTAATTTTTAATAGAATTTGTTGATTTCTTTATTTTTTTTAAGAAACAATAAAAAAAAAATCAACAAATTAAAAATTTTATTTTTAATTTTGTTGTTAAAAAATAATAATAAAATTGTTTTTTTTTTTCTAGTTTAAGAAAAAAAAAAAAATTGGTTTTTTATTTATAGTTTTAAAAAAAAAAAAAAAAATATTTTTTTTTTTTAAAAAAAATAATAATTAAAAAAAAATATATATATATATATAGATTTTTCATTGTATTGTTAAAAAATAAATAACAAAATAAAATTTCTATTTTAATTTTGTTATTAAAAAAAAAAAAAACAAAAACAAAATAAAAAAAATAATTCAACTTAAATAATAAATTAAAAATTTATGTTTTTAATTTATTGTTTAATGAAACATCTAAAAATTTTTTTATGTTTTCATTTAAAAAAAATCTAAATTTTTTTTCACAAAATTCACACAACTTTGAAAAAATGGCATACTTGGAAACGAATTTTAAAAATCAATTGGAGGATTCAATTCTCTTTTGATAGCATCAAGATGGCATAAACTCATCACATTGGTTTTGTATGCTTCTGAACGAGTGCAGCACATTTCATCGGATTATACGACATGGAGTATTATTTTTCATGGTTATTTTTAAGAATGGATTGATTTTATGTCTCATGATTAAGTCAATTTCAACACCTTTGATTGTCCTTAACTTGTTTTATTTGGTATAAATTTTTTGCGTAAGAATCATAGGAAAGGCTGGCCATTCCTTCTTGAACACACTTATGTTTCTTTACGCAAGTTTTACGAGGTTACGGGACGACAAAAGCGATCATTACGGAGACTACATTGTAGCCGACAATTAGTCTTCCAAAGACTAAATTCATGAAAAATTCTCAAGACAAATCCATCTCCAAAACCATTACCTTCCACCTCCCTTTACGAAAAGATTTTGAATCCCATCAATTGTACATCTATAAAGCATACCATTTCCATGTCCATTTTTCATAGCAAAGTTCTTTTCATTCACCATGCTTCCTAACTCATCGATAAAAACCATTTTCCATTTCCATTTCCCTTTTCATACCATTTAAATTTACAATATCAAAGCCACCGCGAGTCAAAGTTCTAGAGTCTAAGTATCATTGAAAAACACCTAGAGGCACATGCCTTAATGGCAAGTACTCTTGCCAATGAACAATGGGAGTACATTAATATCCCTTGTTCGTTGGATCTTGTAGGTGACTTCCGACCCGACAAATTTATTCGTACCTACAAAAAGATGTGTTAGGCATCTGACTCCCATTGGAATCAATGGTGGGAGCTCTTATTGTTGGCTAGGGGCATTCATTAACGGCCACTAAGTCAACAACTTCTTGCTATGTTCGACATCGACACATTTAATCACACTAGCAAGAATTTTGTGCCATCGAGCGTTGAAGACTTGAAGACCCATATTTTGCGACGGATAGGCAATTTCCATTCCATTATTTCCATTCATGGTATTCATTGTATTTCACTTGAGGACAAGTCAATAAATAAGGTAAGGAGGAAAATGTAACTTCTATATTTTGTATACCTTCCAAGCCTTATAGATTTTCAACCATAGTCAGCAAACTCATCGGATTCATCATCCGACGGCGGATACAACTTTCGACCATGTTCAACGGACTCCTCAGTTTTCATACGAACGACGGATCCAACGGTACAAATAATCTAGATCCATCTTTCATCCACCATTTTTCACAACGAGTTTGCAGTCACACATGCACGATACCACTATTTTTGGAAGGGTAAGTTAAGGTATGCTGTTTTAACTTTTAACCATTAAATTCCTTTAAATGTTAGAATAATAATTTTTGGAAAAAAAAAAAAAAAAAAACTTCACTTCCCTTTCTACTCATTGCCAAAGCCATCCGTTTAATGGGAAGGATACATTTACATACATGCTTTGTCACATTCATATCCACAGTTATATATCACATTCTAAACCCACTTACCTTCAAAATATATTTACTATTACATGAGCATACAAATGGCTTTGTCTAGTATTTAAAAGAAAGTTAATTGAATGCCAATAGAATCATGGTTGTTACACAGAGCCAGCCATGATGCATTCCAACAAAAATACTCTGCCATAAAAAGCACATTATCATTATGCGAGAATCCATACAATGAACGCAACAAACAAAATATGGTTGAAACAAAGAACCAACCAAGTTGTAGTTCATCAAAATAACGCTTTGCAAAAGTTAAGTAAATGATCTCATGCGAGTTTAAGCCAAAGCTCCAAGTACCAAAAAGTAATGTAATAGATTGCATGAGGACATGCCATGCCTTCCAGTTTGGGGGTATGTTGGGCCTCAAAATAGTCCCTATTTTCACTCCATTATTCATCAATATCTTCACATTTTACCTTCATGTCACCTCCATTCTACCTCCATATCATTACCTTCACCTCATTATTGGGTCATAACTATGTTTTTCCAAAGTTTATTAATTCTTAACATTTTAAAAGTGAATTTATGGCTAAAACTTAGAAAATAATATGCTTATACTTGCTAACAATTAGCATGGGTTGTTGACATGTGTAAGCTGAAAAGGCTTCCAGGAAGCACCTTTATGTGGCCTTGGATGATCAAATTCGAATTTAAGAAGATAAGCCTCATGGAAAAGATCATGGAGGAGATCATGGAGGATAGGGTGTGTCTAGATGGTTAGAGATATTAGTGGATGATCATTATGAGTTTGTTACTCCTCTCATTGTATAAATAGAATCTCCTCCATTCCAAAGGGAGGACTCTTTAGAGCATTGTATCCAATTGATAATGGAATAGAATAAAGCTTCATTTTTCATATATTTCAATTATGTAGTTTTAGATGTAAATTGTGTTAATGTAGAATATATGAATTTATGGAATTTATGTAGTTTTAGATATAAGTTTCCTTAATGTAGTATATGGAATAATTTGTCTTGTTCTTAAGAGAATTGAGCTCACTCTAAAAAGGATGAGAGAAACATTTTATTTCATATTAGATTTTGACTTTTAATTTCATTGCTTAGATGTTTGGAGATTTGTGTGTGATTGATGAATGAGTTTTTAATTGGGCTCTTATCAACATCTGAGATGATATCCAAGGGTCTAAGTTAGGCTCTCTCTATTTGATTTGCATGATAATTGAAATTCATTCTTTTGCTTTTATGTTTCAAGTCATTTCATTTCTTATGCTTATGAATGAATCTTAGTTTAGTTTGGATTAGTACATGTAGAGGACAATCAAAAGACTAGGTTAGTGTTCTCTCTCTTTGAATCGAACAACAATTAAAAGTTCATTCTCTTGTAATTAAAATTGGTTTCTTTTTTTTGTGTGCAAGTAGTTTCTTGTTGAGATTTTTGATATTAAGATGAATGAATTATAATGGAATACTTTATGTCTCTTAAGTTAAGAGCTTCTTTCTTAATAATTTTATCATCTTAAGTTCTTGGTTTAATCTGCGATTCATTAAGTGGTAATTGAGGTGAAAGTGGATTTCTGAGTCGAGAACCATTTCAATATTATTCCTCTTTTTAAACTAATTGAGTTAGAGGTTATAGAATATATTACTTTCGGCTTTTGAATAGCCTTGTCTTTATTTCAAGTTTTAAAGTTTATGAATTCCTCTGTGATGCGCGTAGGGAAGGACAACGGGACCTCCTAAGTTAGGGAGCCTCTTCCCTTGCATATTATATTGAATCATAAACAATTTAGTTAGACATAGAGTTGATTTACCTACTCTGCACTTATATATTCTTGGCACCATCACAAGCTCACGAGTTTCCCTGGTCGATAATTTAATGCAGCAATTTGTTCAAATAAATTGCATGACCACCGGTTCAAACAATGAAGATGGGTATCACCATCAATCATATAATCAAGATGGTTCTCACCATCGAGATATGTTGGAAAATGTTAGTGTTTTTTAAGTGTTCACACATCATGATGTACAATTATTTTTTATCTATTATATATATCGAAACATGATGAGATATTTTTTAAAATAAATAATTATGCACATGTTATCACAAAATTACCTTGATTGGATGCTAATCGGACAACTCTATGTAACTATTTCTTGACTTTTATTTGAAGCTTAGCCTCTTCGGTTTGAGAGGAGCTCTCTCAAGGGTTTATGATATTATATAATGATAGGATTAGATGGCTAACTCTATTTGAAAAGTAACTTTATTTTTGTGTATGTGATGAAAATAATGTAGGCTTGAAACCATTGGGCTTATGGAGTAAACAAATGAGTAGATTACCGTGGCAAGGTTTCTTGACATGAGCCGAAATGATCAGAGTCTTTAAAAAGGGCAAATGACACATAGAACAAAGGGAAACATAGTCATTTCATCAATAAAGGAAGTCATAGCATACACATATGAATTTTGAGTAATAAAGATGAAATCTACGCAAGTAGTACATAAAGATATATATTGAAAGAAATTAAAAACTCCATGAGAATCTCGAGGAATACACATCGAGAATAAGTCCTCTATGTGCGATGAGTCAAATTACATAAAGCAACACATGGTTCTAAAAATCTCAACCCTTTATAACTTCGATAATTTGTCTTTTAGTAGACATTCTTACAACGGGGATGATATGACTCTAGGCTAGATTCATTGAACTCTTCCTATGACACCTCATCTAACGAAGGAAAAAACATGTCTTTTAATAAGAAAATGACAACTACACTCTAAAGATGACATTTTCCTAGTATGACTCATCTATTTAAATACATGATTTATCAAAGATTTTAAAAATCATTACATATCGGACAAAAATAAACATCACATGTTTGAACAGGATATGACATGATGATTCATCACTACCTAACATATTAAAGACCCTCCTAAACATATGGAACCAAACCTTATTTTCGGGAAAGCATGATCCTTATCTTCAACGAAAATTTTGGTGATGGTGTCTTTACTACATTTTATTCACGTCATACATGTCGGTAGAGTAAGGCCCCTTGACCTTTTGGATGCTTTGTCCCTTTATCAGTGCCCTTTGGGATGCTTCCATTAACCAAAAACAACTCGCTGAAAACATGTGATTTAATCGCTGTCTTTAAATGTTGCCTCCAAAAATGGCTTTTGCACCCAAAATTTATATTTCTTTGTTGTTCCATAGTGTCCATCATTACATGACATTGTACTACCATTTTCCCTCATTGAAAGCTGCAAAAAGTGGTTTTAGAAGCAAAAGCTACGAGAAATTTTCATGAATTTTTACAAGCTACTGACTTTATGAAACACTACGAGCGCGTGAAAAAGCTACATGAAATTTCAGTTACACCCCGTCAAAAAGTAATCTCAAGCTGGCAAAGCTTGGTCTTGACATTTCAATAACCTCTTAAAACATAATCAAAATCAACTTAAAGCCTTATGAGGTGTTTCCTCTTCATTAATGATAAGTTGAGCTATGGGATCCTCAATTACAATCCATCTTTAAACCCTTCTTCTCTAGTTCCTCATGGATATATTCTAACTTCTCTTAGAGGTCTTTGACTTGGTCCTTCAATTTTTGTTCCTAGATTTCAAGTGCGGGATTCATTCTTGATGTGTGTTACCTCACCTATCGATACCTAAGTCCATTTGATTAATTGTGTTTTGTTATCTGAACCTTTGACACACTATTAACCTATTCTTCCCAAACTTATTTCATTTTCTCAAACCAAACCTTTTGAACATTATGTTTCCTTGCTTCTTTCTTCAACACTTCTATTTGATGATTTGATAACTATTTTATCTCGAGGACCTAAATGTATGTTTTTAAATGATTTTCTCCTTTCCATTCTTTTTTCTTGGTGACTAGATCTTCTTTTGCGGGTGATCGAAGTTAGCTAGTACTTGGTGGTGGCTGGTGATTTCGGTGACCTTAGAGCTGACCTGCTTGCTTTCCAAAACCATTTTGGCATGCCTAGTCTTTGGTTTCTAACTTTGGAAACATAAACACCATCCTCACCTTCAAATTCTAACTTCTTAGCTGGTTGGCTTTCTTGATTTTCTTTCCTCTCATCTATATCTTTAGCTTGGACTATGGGGGTTTCCTCAATATCAATAGCATGTAAAATATCTTCTAAATTTCCCTTAGCCACTATTTGGCTTCTTGTAACCCTTTTACTTCCATTTTTACTCATAGTTGGCTCTTGTTTTGTAGTGTTTCTCACGGTTGGCTTTTGCTTTACGGTGAAACGAGTGTATCATTTTTTTAATTTCTCTATTTCCATGATTACTAGTTCACTTTTCTATGCCCATATAGGCTCACTTTTCTCTACCACGCCGAAGGTGATGGTATACCTCTAGATTTTAGAGTTGTTTTAGGAGTGATGGCATCACTTGAAGAAAATACCATTCAAATAGAAAATATGACCAACCTATGCCTATTGTTTTTAACTCCTCTAAAGCCAACAACTTGATTAAAACATGATGAAAGAGTGAGGTTTCATTTCCTTGATTTAGCTTGAACTTTATACGCAATTTGCTAAGCTTACGTATGAAAAAAGCTAGATCAAGAGATTTCTTGCACGAGAAAATGTATTAAGTAAATGGTAGGAATAAACACCTTCGATACCTCCCTTCACGGGTAGTACGTATTTGGGATATTCCGACACATATAGTTAAGAATAACTTGTCGGATACGGATGGTTTACAAAACCAGTTTGGACTAGATCGAAAAGTGGATAGACATAAGGCTCGTCTTATTACAAAGTTTTCCTGAAGTTGAATGCATTGACTATACTAAAACCTTATCCCCCAATAAGCCAAAATGAAGTCTACCTATCTTGTTCCTTCCCTTGCTTCCTCCTTTAAATGGGAAGTCCATCAGATGGATGTTAAATCTTCCTTCTTACATGGAGATTTACATGAAGAAATCTACATGGAACAACCCCACCGATTTATCCAAAGACTCTAGCCTTGTTTTTCTCCTTGAAATCTCTCCCATGGTCTCAAACAAGCTCACACTCGGGCTTAGTATGCCAAAATGAATAAATTTCTCTTACATAATGGATTTTCTAGGTGTCATTCCTATGACACGCATACAACAAGAAAATCGTTAATTCCTTCACCATCGTTGTTCTTTATTTTGATGATCTTATCCTTTTGGTAGTTATCCAAACCATATAAACCATATGAATTCTAGCCTCAAAAAAAAAAAAGTTTGAAATGACAAACTTAGGACACTTGCATTATTTCATTGGTCTTCAAGTCTTTTAATCCAGGAAGGAATTACCTCTCTGAGTCCAAGTATGCTGTGATCTTCTACACCACTTTCACGTAGGCCTTAAGCCAACCCCTTCTCCTTTTTTATTAGATCGATATTTGAGTCAATTGTACTACCCACTGAAGTTGATGCTACCTTATATTTTTCAACTTACATTGGTAAACTTATGCATATCTAATCCATACCACCCATCACGGCCTTTCCTTCGTCATTGGTCTTATCACTCGATTTTGTGAACCAAACTCATGAAAGTCATGAAATCAGCCCCTAAAATGTCTCTTATTCGAGTCTGATTCCGGTTCGAATTCATTACGGTGCATGAGCATCTCCCTTGTTGATTGGTTTCAACGATTACGATTGGGTAGTGACCATGAGTGATAGAAAATATCTAACTATGGGATATGTATTCACTCTTAGTTAAGGACTTTATTACTTCATCTTGTAAGAAACAAAGTGCCATGTCTCTTTCTTAACGGAAGCATAGTATCTTGGGGCGGTTGAAGCGTAGGGAAACCATGTGGCTTAAAGTCGAATCTTAATACGAGAATTTGGTCTTCATCGATGGCATCCAACTACACTTTGGTGTCATAATCGAGTTGCCATTCAACTATGTAAAGATCAGTTCAACATCAACATATGAAACACATTGAGCGCACACTTGAATTCAATTAGAAAACTCATTCATGATCGAGGTTCTTGAAGTACGGTATTGTCGACCAATGATCGAAGTAGTCGATATCTTTATGAATGCTCTCACCCGAAGCCGAAGTTTACCAAACTTTGATCCATGCTTGGAGTTGAGAAAGTTGTCATTAAGGGGATGAAGCTCTAATTCCTCCTTCCTTCTCCTATTGTCACTTTTGCAAAATCCTTGATCATATCCCAATTTGTTCTTAAAGAGAGGATGTTAGGATATTTCCACACATAGGAAATAGGCTCCTTTTGTGTCACCTTTGTAAATCCTTGAATCTATACCAAGTTGTTATTAAGGGGGGATGTTAGGATATTCGACAATAGGAAATAGTTAATAATAACTTAGTCTAGTGTAGAGTTAGGTAAAGTGTGTTTCTTTACCATGTACATTTGTAACTTATAATCCAACGGTCGCGATTTGTATTGATTCGACGGTTATCTCTCACCTCGGTATTAATGACACTTGATCGTGGCTTAAAACCTAATTGGTCCATGATCTCTATTTAAAGAGCATGGAGGTCGTACTAGGTAACCATTTATGAGAGAAACATATGTAACTTTTATTTTTATATTAATAAATTCCCACAAGTGGTCGCGTTGGCTCGAGCGTGAACTTTTCCCTCTTTTGAGGGCTTTTAGCCATGTGATTATGCGGTACTAATTTGTGGTACATTTGTGAGCGGTGACCTTTAGTTCTTGATGTTATGGAACTTACCACAGCAATTCATACAAGTACTTACGAACGATAAGAAACAACTTTGAGAAATTTTCTTTCATGTAGCTCCTTGGAATGGAATTTGTAGAGTCCAATCTCCACTATTTTCTACTTGGATATATTCCTTAAAGTCACACATGTTGAATTTAGAAACCTACGAACCATTGTTCTCCTCATTTTGAATTCCTATTGTTGTTGCAATGTTATCTGGAGTTATAGTGAGGTTCTCCCCACCTTTGATTGTCCCATTGAAATTGATGGCAAACTCTTTAGAAACCTATACATAGAATCCTTGTAGTCTTTGGAAAAAGCGCAAAGACCACATTCTTATCAAAACTTATGAAGAGTTTGTTGGATATTCATTTATCAATTTCATGTTTGATGGCTCATCTGTCCCCGATACAGCCACCTTTTTTGGTCTTCCTCTTTGCTTCCATGGTACTTTGATGTCTTCTCTTGCCTGCGCTTGATCGGTGTTACACACTTAAAATTTTAGAAAATGCCGGCCACAACTTGGTCTTAGTGAAATAGCTCTCTAGAGCTGAAGTACGCATACAAAGAGAGCGAATAATGGCAAATGACAATATTTGGGAAAGATTTTAAGTTTCAATGACAACTCGTGGCATAATCATGACTCATACATGCTTAAAAAAGTAATAATAACTTCAACCATGACCATTGTACCTTGATTTAACCCTAACCCTTTCAATCATTGGTGACACCTAGAACCTATTTTGAAAATCTTGACAAGAATACCTCCTTTCATAGCATACTTAGTGTATTTACGGGTAGTTTTGCTATGAAATTAATACTTGATTTAATGGCGAAAAGTGTGTTTTTAAGTTTATTGTAATTAATACAAAAGTAGGAAATATTGGCCCAGTAATACACCGAGTTTTAAGCAGGAAATGAAATATTTCATGAAATAATGACTAATGTGACATGAAAAGACTTGAATGGGGGTGTGTTTGGACCTTAGGATAGGCTAATAAGAAAAAAATAAATTTTTCCTTTACTAAGTAATGCAAAATGAACTCTGCCAGTATACCTTTGACACACTAACCTCTAAGACTATATATGAAATAATGTTTCACGTTTTTTACGAGGGATAAAAGCACATGTATATATATATATATATATATAATGTTTTAATATAGATTTCGATTCCGTTTAAATGTTTTTTTTTTTGGGATGGCGATACCTTCTTCTTCCTTGGGGAAATGTATAAATCCACCATCACAAGTGTGAACAATTTTTTCGAGTTTTAAATATGTTTTAAAGTTATGTATTCCACCTCAAAAAGTTCCATTAGAAAATGAGATATATCTAGATGTTGAGTTATTTTAAATTTTTGAATTTTAGGTTTTTGGACATTTTCTTTAAGTGTACTCTTAGGAGATGTACCAAATCCTGACACAAGTATTCAATTTTTCACTTAAAATATATATATATATATATATATATATATATATATATATATATATATATATATATATATATATATATGTTTTTAAGTTATAAGTTATAAATTTAAGTTTAAAGTTTTATTATAAATTGAGATCTAGAGATTTTGAGTTATTTTAAATTTTTTGAATTTTAGGTTTTTGGAGATTTTCTTTTGGAGCCTCTCTTAGGAGATGTGCCAAATCCACTTGCAGAAGTATTCAATTTCTCACTTTTAAATATATATGTTTTTAATTTATAATTTATAAATTGAAGTTTAAAAGTTTTATTATAAATTGAGACCTTGACCTTGAGTTATTTTATACTTAAATTAAATTTTTTAATTTTAGGTTTCTATACAGGATTTATTTTTTCCACGGACTTTAGCGATGGAGATAGGAACATCCACAACATTTCAACCATTTGAACAAGTTGTCTATTTTTTTTTAATATTATTCAAAATAAGTTTATATATAAATGAATTTTCTTTTGAAATTTTTTAATATATATATATATATATATATATATATATATATATTTATTGTACAGTTTACTATTGGAGATGTTGCCATGGGGGAATTTGTAGCTGACAAGCAAGAAATGGAGAGGGAACTTCATGAGGTATTGCATGATTTTTTTTTTTTATATTTTGTTTTTTACATGAAGTTCTATATATTCTCACTCAATTTTAAAACATCAAAGTTTAATGTTTGTACGTGCATAATGTACAGGTTCCCCATGCTTCGCATGATAGCTCACAGATTGAGACTTTGTTGAGAAAGACACTACATCCATATTTATTTGATGGATGATTTCTAGATTTGATTGATATTTCTAGCCTTAAATTTACTTTTTTATATATTATTTAGATGCAGTCATATATATAACTTGATACATGATACTTGTGAGATCTACAAATTTTGGACATATTTTATGTGAACAACATTTGGTACATGTGAATGTGATATATAATGTTTTTAAAACTTAAGTTTTGGATGGTTGAAGTACATTTGACATGTGAAGTAATGTTGTGTTATAATTTGTTTTGTTTTTAAAACTTAAGTTTTGGATGGTTGAATTACATTTGGCATGTGAAGTAATGTTCTGATATATAAATTAATGTTTTGCTTTTGAACTACATTTGGCATGTGAAGTAATGTTGTGTTATAATTTGTTTTTTTTCTTAAACTTAAGTTTTCGATGGTTGAAGTACATTTGGCATGTGAAGTAATGTTGTGATCTATAACTTTTTGTTAAATTAAAACTTAAGTTTTGGATGGTTGATCTACATTTGGCATGTGATATAATGTTAAATGTTTTTATTGGATAGTTGAACTACAATTGGCATGGCATGTGAAGTAATTGTGAAATAATAAAAAAAAAAATTAAAACTCAAGTTTTGGATGGTTGAAGTACATTTGACATGTGAAGTAATGTTGTGATCTATAATTTTTTGTTAAATTAAAACTTTTAATTTTTGGATGGTTGATCTACATTTGGCATGTGATATAATGTTAAATGTTTTTATTGGATAGTTGAACTACAATTGACATGGCATATGAAGTAATGTTGTGATATAATTAAAAAAAATTTAAAAGCAAGTTTTGGATGGTTGAAGTACATTTGGCATGTGAAGTAATGTTGTGAAGTACAATACATATTGACGTATATATATATATATATATAAACAATCATAAGATTCTAGGTCTTATTAGATGTGTTGAAAAAAATCATAAAATTTTAAAAATGCAATCTATAATGTATATATATCCAGTATTGTTCATCAATGCAAATGTATAGAAAAGCTACTTTCAGTTAACTCCATTCTAGAACATATATATCTGTTGGAACACCTAATCCTACATGGGTAGGTGTGGAATGCGAAAAGTCACAATGGAGTCCAAGTGACCTTGGAATGTGAAACCAAGAGTCACACCATTGTATTATAAATGTACGTCATGTATAATGGAAAAATGAGAAAGCCTCACGCTTATCTTTCATTGTGTGTTGAGTCTCTTGTGTGTGTGTTCATTCTTCTCATACACCATGTGTGTGCTTCAACATGGTTTTTAACATGGTATCAGAGCGGGCAATTGCTGGCCCTGCTTCAATTTGAGTGAGCCATTTGTGTTTATGGCCTGTGCATATCTGCAAAATTCTTGACATTTTTGCAGCATTTAGAAACTTTCTGCAGCAGTGTTTTTGCCGCCATTCAGAGGTGTTTTGAAGAAGAGCAGCGTTGGTTTTGAGAAGGAGCAGCATTCAAAATCCTTGGCAGCATTCAGAAATTGGTTTGGAGATGCAGCCTTGTGCATCTGAAGGTTTTCTCACTACTTATTTTTCCATTGAAAAATCTCTGTATTTTAAATTCTGCATTTTGGAGAGCTGTTGGAAAAATTGTTTAAAGAGGGTTTTTGAAGAAATTTCTGGGTTTTTACTGGAAATATTTCTGAGTTTTCATTGGAAAATTTCTGAGATTTATGAGTTTTCTGTAAATCTCTAACTCTACAAATTCTCCAATTTTCTGCTGCTATATGGCCCTCTGCAATTTTTTGAAGGAAAGTTCTGGATTTTTGAAGAATTTTTTTGGAGTTTTCTCTACAATTTTTGAAGTTCTACTGCTGTACATTTGTAAAATTCCTGCAAGAAGAAAAAATTTCTGCTCCTGCTCTCTGCTGTTATTAAAATAATAATAATAATAATAATAATAATAATAATAAATAAATAAATAAATTAAAAAAAAAATTGTTGTTCTTGGTCTACGACCTTCCCCAACCTCCCTTACAGCATAACGCCCTACTTGCAAAATAATCTGATATCCTATCCCTCTGCGCACTCAACCCGCACTCTACACCTATCTCTCATCCCTATGCTCTACCCTTCCCAAATCTGCCATACCCAGTCTTCCATACGCATTACTCTTACCCGCACTGCTATCCTGCTCCCCTCACATCGACCCTACGCCACTACACTTCCCTCCGCCATATCCCATACTCCACTAACCTCACTCCTCATACAACGCCATCTCCGGCCTTCCCACTCTCACATAACCCTGCCCCCTCACGCGCCTTACCGCGGCCCCCTCACAACTACGCTCCACACTACTCTCAAACCCGACCTCTTTCACACTGCATTCTACCCAACCCCTACGCCCTACCCCCCTCTCCCACTCCACCCTACGACCTACACTACCCATCCCTCCCTCCCCACGGCCTTTCGGCCCCTCCCCTTATCCCTCCCCTTTCAAATTCGTTTTTATATTTTTAATTTTTTTTAATATATACCCCCTCCCACATATAATACTTTCCCCACAATTAATTCTCCCTTTAATTTTTAATTTAATTCTCCCTCTCTCACGTATATACATTCCCATTTTCATTATTAAAAGCTCTCCATTCCCTTTTAAATTAATTCCCCCTCCCATATTTTATTAATTCCTTTTTTAAAATAAATTAATTAATTAATTATAAAAAATAAAAAAAATTCTCCCTAAATAAATTCCCTTAAATTAATCCATTCTCTTTTAATTAATCTCCTTTCTTTTAAATTCCCCTCATTTTTAACTGATTGTTTTTTTTAATTAATTTTTAATTAAAAAAAAAAAAAAAAAAAAAACAACAACAACAACAACAGAGAGAGAGGAAGAGAGGAAGAGCAGAGAGAGAATTTGAACAGCAGAAATGAAGGAAATGACATATCAGTGAATGGACAGTACACATAAATAAAATTGTGGATTTGACATTTTATGATTTGTGGCATATATAAGAGGGTGATTTTCTGAAGAATTGACATTTGAAGACAAGTTTGCCATCATTGCAAAATAGCTCTTTGAAGGAAAATTCAGTTGCCTTAAAGGCTTCTTGCATGTTGTTTTTGATGCACATTCAAACAAATATTTTGTAGAGATGATGTATTGAATTGACATTGTATTGTGAGTGGAATTTGCATCTTCATTCAAGACTTGAAGTGTAATTGAGTTGAAAAATTGTTGATTTCCCTCCATCATTTGAGGAGCAGATTTTGTACTTTGAGATTTCCATAGTTGGAAATTCTTTGGAGTCATTTGTACTTGTTGTTGAATCACATTGTAAACGGGTGAATTTTCGGTTGAAGCCGACACCCTTTCATTTTTGAGCCTAAGTTGTTGAAAATGGCTAAAATCAATGAGGCATTAGTGTTGTTGAATAGCCTCATTCATTCCAATGTTGATGACATGATAAAAATGAGCAAGGATGCTCTTTGTAAAATTTACAGTTGTTTGGAAGATGCATATGAAAAGATTGAGTTTTTGCAGTTGGAATCTCAGCTCCAACAAGAAGAACTTCAGCAAAAGAGTCACCATTCTGAACCTGTTTCTGTTCAGAAGATTAAAGATTAATGGGCATCAAGCGAGCCTGAGCCACAATTTCTCATTCCATGTTCAGAGTTGTAGCCAGAGACACAGTAGTTCAAGCGAGCCTGAGCCACAATTCATCATTCCCGATTTAGATATGTAGCCAGAGACACGGATGCCCATGAGCATGCCTTCGGTTGGTGGACAACCTTAAACCATCATCTTTGGTTGGTGGATAACCTAAAACCATCACAAGGTAGTAGACCTCCCTTCTTTTAGGTCGAAGGTCTCCCTTTCATATATGAGGAACACTTCCTCTAGAAGAAGCCTTCAGCTTCTTGCCAGCTTTGGTTGAGTTCCAGGAAATGCTACAAGCATTCCAGAGTTGTTGGTAATCCTAAAACCATCACAGGTAGTAGACCTCCCTTCTTTTAGGTTGAAGGTCTCCCTTTTTTATGAGGGACAATTCCTCTAGCATAAGCCTTCAGCTTCTTGCCAGTTTTGGAAGAGTTCTGGGAACTGCAACAAGTTTTGCGTTCCAGTGTTGGTGGTCATCCTTAAACCACCTCTTTTTTCCAACATTTCAGAGAGTTGATTCAGCCCAAGTGCTGCCATGCATACTTTGCAGATTTGTATTACAACTCTTCTTGGACTCACACATACCCCTTCGGATTAAAGGGGGATGTAAGAACATCTAATCCTACATGGGTAGGTGTGGAATGCGAAAAGTCACAATGGAGTCCAAGTGACCTTGGAATGTGAAACCAAGAGTCACACCATTGTATTATAAATGTACATAATGTATAATGGAAAAATGAGAAAGCCTCATGCTTATCTTTCATTGTGTGTTGAGTCTCTTGTGTGTGTGTTCATTCTTCTCATATACCATGTGTGTGCTTCAACATGGTGTTTAACAATATCCAATACGTGCAACATTTTTCATCAATGCACATAGAAAAACTATTTGAATAGTTAATTTCTTTCTAGAACATATATATCGAGTACTTCAACATTTTTCATCAATGTCAATAGAATTAAGCTACTTTTCATCAATGGCTATAGAATTTAGCTACTTTTAGTTAATTTCATTCTAGAACATACATATTCAGTACGTGAAACATTTTCCATCAATGCACATGGGAAAACTACTTGAACAATTAATTGCATTCTAGAACATATATATATCCAACACATGCAACACTTTTCATCAATGCACATAGAAAAGATACTTTAAGTTAATTGCATAGAACATATCCGACCATTGGACAAACAAATTTTGTACTAGATTTTCTATCAGGAATAGAGATGTGGGTCAAATCCCACCAAAAGTCAGAGAAGTGCTCTTAGTCTCTTGTCTGAAAGGAATCTTTGTACAAAACTATATTGTCGATGATTTATTTGCATTCCATAATTTTTACCAGAAAATCGCACAAGAAAAAAGAAGGCATGACCAGCCTTTCTTTATCCAATTTCTCCTACTTTTTCTATCTAATTGGAAAAGGATAGGAAATTATTCCTACCCTAGGTTAATCCCCTTCCACCACTGGGATAGATTCCACTATCAACGAGGTAGAGATTGATACCCACTTAGAATAGCCACCTGCATAATCTTCTTTCTAGCTAGAACAACCGAGCCATTAGCCGCAGAGTAAGCGGTTACTGAAATTATAGAAGTTATTTTTCCAATATTTCATGTCGATGTAGACGTCATTTGCGTTATTCACTGTCCTTCTCTTTTCATTCGCGTCATTGTCCTTAACCCGAGATACTTTCTCCTTGACCTTCTTAGGACCAGCCAGTAACCTGATAAGCTAGGTAGGACTAGCTATATATATCTAGTACGTGCAACATTTTTCATCAATGCACATAGAAAAACTTCTTTCAGTTAATTGCATTCTAGAACATATATATTCAGTACGTGAAACATTTTTCATCAATGCACATAGTAAAACTACTTGAACAGTTAATTGGATTCTAGAACATATATATATATATATATCCAATACATGCAACATTTTTCATCAATGCATGTATAGAAAAACTACTTTCAGTTGATCCTAGTGTGCATGTACCGAAATAATTTGTACATGTGCAAAAACTTTCACAGATAAAATAACAAGGTAGCTCAATTTTTAGTTGAGTTCTGGAAGTTCTAAAACATAATCCAAAGAGAAGAAATTGTTGGGCAGTTCAATTAAAAAAAATCCAATTGAATGCCATCTTCAATGATCCATTCATGATCGGATTTTGACATTTTCCATTTCTTGATTTTCATTTTTTTCTTTGATTGAACCTCTATCAACTTTATGCATGCTGCACACACCAAGTGAGTATATTGACAACTTATGACATCAGGTTCATAGTTTTCAAAGTAAAAAAAATCCCCACTTTGATTAGTTTGTCTGAGAAATAACCTTTCAGTACAATAGATCCTCTTTCATATGGAAACCTGTGATCATTATACTTTTCTAATAATTTCATTTTTCGTTCAGTGTAACACATAAAATAATACTTCACATTTTCATCATTGTCAGTAGGTGCAATTACAGAAAAAACATCTCCTGCACAATAAAACAAACTTAACAAACTTATGTATTTAAATTTATTTCTAGATCTTTATCATTTGAAACCAATTCAAATGTTACCTTCTCTAACAAGATCAGAAAATCGATCACCATCAGATGATATTGTAGTCTCCTATGATTTCATTTCGTCAAACATTGAAACGAACATTTTTCCCTTTGTATTTAGCTCAGTATGTTTCCAATATTTTACATACATTTTATTTTCACAAACACCATTGGATTCTATGTTGTCTATGTAAACATGACAAAAAAATAATATTTTCCTTTATCCAATGCAAACACATTTGTCGACAACTTTGTTTTAATTGAATGCAATTTTCGAGTCCCTTTTATTGTTTCAACGTCATTTCCAATTGATCTATCTACTTCTTCGATCCCAATAAGCCAAAAAAACATTTATATGGAAAATTAAAAGAAGAATGTAAATATGATATCAAGATAATCAATCAAAGATAATCAAATTGTAATAAATTTACACTGTTTAAAATTGTATATCCAATAAAAATTAAATTGAATGTACCTTCAAAATTCCCTTGATCAGTTAGTCTCATGACTTAGAGCAGTGATGCACCATTGAACAACTTATTTAGCGTCCACAAGTCGGCTTGCACAAGGGTTCATTTGATATCTTCGAAGTGCTAATTTTATGCATGCCCCTGCACCATCATGTTCTCCTTTTCCATGACCAATCTCAATGAAATTCCAACAATTTTTAATGCATGTTTTCTTATGAAGACAACACAACCAAAAGAATGATCGTGCAGATTTGAATTAACCTGCACATCCATTTGACCATATCGAATTTTCATTGAATGTTACTCCACGGCTTTTCAAGGAGTCATAAATCTTTCCAAAACACTGTTGTACAAAATATGTATCATGTGTACGATCATCACTGATATAAAAGTGATATTCTTCAATAACATGTCGATTTTCACTGGTGTTTTCTATATGATTGATATTTTGTTTAGCATGTCTATATAGAATATGGATGAGCATGGAGACTTGGTCAGAATGATAGTATTCACTGTGAATTTATTTTTATGGAACAAATGTGTAGTTTTCTGCAAAATCAATTACTGACAAAATGGTCCCTGGTGGAAAAACTTCACAGGATTTTTTGAATTGCAAGTCTTGCCATCGAGCTCTATGGGAATGCTTGGTGTATTTATAAATTTATGCCTCAAACTTTCCAAAAAAGTCTATCAAAAAAATTTCTTCTTCTCGTAATTCTATTCTTTTAGCACTATTTTCACCTTGAATCAATGTATGGATATATTCATATCTCTTCCATTTCACTTTCATGTTGGAAAATGATTGATCATTTATATCCGTATGATATTTGTTTTAAAATTTAGTCAAATTTCCACAATCATCGCATTTTTTACCACCAACACATTTCTTTTCGTAAAATAGTTCATCGCTTTGTCTTTCACATAGAATTTGAGATATGAAATCACGGATAGTGGAAGGAGGAGGTGAATCCTTCCAAAATGTTCTACCAAAATTAAGGAATGTTTCATAATATAACTCAAATTTCACATGATAACGACAAAAACAAATGTCGCGTACGGTGATAAGTTTTACATACCATGGTTTTTGTTTAACAAAAGCAATGATTGACACATTAATTTCAAAATTCTCTTCTTTGAACTTGTTGAACAACTCTATCTGAGTGGTTTCCAAGAAATGTTTTTCATGTTGTTCATATTGATTTCGTGCTATTCTGCTTCACGTCACATGCTTTGCAGTTAGCGAAACACACGAATTGTTCTTCCAATATTCATATATTATTTTTTTAACAATTTCTCCAAGTCTATCTTTGTATAGTTGCCTACAAATATGTCTCCAAAAAGCGAGTTCATCATTTTCATCTATTTGTAACCGAAATTTATGATGTTTGTGAAAAGTTTTTTGTGAGGTTCCTAATGCTCGTGCCATAGAATTTACCAAGTGATTCTCTTTAGTACTTGATGAAACCACTGCCATATGTATTTCTCTACGTACAATTGAAACATTTTTCTGTCTAGATCTTCTAATTGAATTTATAGCACTATTTATATTTTGTATTACATTTTCGTTCATTTTTTTTATCTTTGGCTGATTTTGAATACCCAATAAAGTCACAGCTTCTTTTAACTTCCTTAATGATATGAGACCTTTCAACATTTGGGCTTTAACTGTCACATTTTCCTTTATGAAGTACATATCAAAAATGCGGTTAACACAATATCGTATATAATGGTAAGCTCTTTTATTTCCATATGTGTGAGTGTTAACATTTTCTAACATCTCATCGTTGACATTGATTTCATCCGTACATATTCGAATGAATAGTACATAATAAGTTTACATATTCAATAAATTAATTAATTAATAAATATATGTATAATTTCAATAATGCGTGCATGTGTTCAACACACACACGCACACACACACACACACACACACACACACACATATAACTTGTGATTCAATTTCTTCACTTGAATTTCTTTCAACATTTTCACCATCCTCAATCATTGGTTCAATATATATTTTAATTTCTCTTTCAAAATTTTGTATCTCATCATCAATGTTTTGAGGAATATCTCTCTTTGTTTACATTGCAAAATATTTTTCAAATTAGTTCATGAAATAAAAATTAAGCTTCACATTTTACACTAAGAAAATTTTAAATATATCAAACTCATAATATTTACATTTACATACCTGCTTCAACTTATATTTGAGGTTGATTTTCCCCTTCAAAATTTGAGAGTGCTTCTATCTTTCTTTTGCGATATTATCTCGTCTCTTATCTATTTTCCTCAAGGTCTTTTTTTCGATCATATTTTCTCGTAAATTCCTTCAATTTTCCATCATAATATAGTATGAAGTTCAAAAAATTTCCTTTGAAAATTTAGACAAAAACTCAATTAAAAAAAAAACATCACAAAAGATTTTATTTAAAAAAAACTAATTTTAAAAAATTTGCAAAAAAATACATACTTCAATCCAAAACACTTACTCTAAAAAATTCGAGAAAAAAATATCTTATAAAAATGAAACGAAGCTCAAAATATTTCCTTCTAAGTCCTACAAAAAAATTTCATTTAAAAATTTAGACAGAAACTCATTTTAAAAAATCATTATAAAAGATTTATTTCAACCCAAAACACATCCTCTAAAAAAATGTCACTGCAAAAAATGCCTCCAAAAAATTTCCATTGAAAATTAATTCCAACTTCTTAAAAAATGCCACTTTAAAAAATACTTCAAAAAATCCTCTAAAAAAATATCACTTTAAAAAATACTTCCAAAAAAGTCCAAAAAATGTCCTTTGAATATTAAGCCTAAAATGAGTCCTTTCGAAATTAAGTCTAAAAATAATTATTTGACAATTAAGTCCAAATCCATACCTTTAAAAACAATGAAAATTAAGCCCAAATCCATACTTTCAAAAAAAAATGAAGCCCAAAAAAATCCAAAAAATGTATCACATACTTCCAAGAAATGTCCTTTGAATGTATCTCCAAGAAAAGTCCTTAAACCCAAAACAATCCTTTGCAAAAATGTTCTTTGAATGTACCTCTAAGAAAAGTCCTTAAACCCAAAACGATTCTTTGCAAAATCAGACCAAGATCTTTGTAAAATGAGACGAAATGTGCGAAAATAATGAATGATTTCGCGAAAATTTATATTGCTGCGAAATGTTTTTTTGGAGGGGCTCCGTGGTATTTTCCGGCCGACAGAATACTGGGTAAAAGTTCGGCTGAACTTTTATGTCGTTAGACTTGACGGGCCGTCAGTGCAAAAAACAATTCGACCGAACTTTTTTTAAGAGTTCGGCTGAACTAATGCGTCAGCAATTACGCAGAACCAAGCTCTGAATACATATCTTCAACTTTGGACTGATTAAACTCCATGAGACATTATGAATTAACTGTTAGAACCAAGACAAGCATTTCCAGAATTGAATCTACTTTCACGAAATAGAACTTTTATGGAATTTCATAAATATTTACTAATTTTAATTAATTTTGTAATAAAACAGATGCAAACAATTTCTGAAGGTCATTATGATTCAGTGAAATCATAATTCTGTATCTTCCAAAATACATTGTAAAAAAAATTGAAAAAATTATGGTGCATTACATTGGTCCATCGTCTCTAATGGGTAGTTTTTAGATTTTTAGTTTATAACTTATATGTTAAGAAATTTCTTGCGTCGCAAAACATATTCAAAATATGCAATTTTTTCTTATTGGACCAGTTCAAAAAATTCTAGTAATTATGATATACATCCGTTGACTTTGTAAATATGATGAAATCGAAGTGTAACCCAACTTCATATTTATTAATGAACCATATCAATACTACCTACAAACATGAAATTTCATTAAATTTAATCACAACGCTATTATTAGCAGTGCTACAACCAAATTCAGAGTTCTAAACAACTTACTTATTTTCTTTTGCCTGATTTCATTGTATATTTTTTAACAATGGCTATGGGAAATTATGAAATTTTTATACAAACAAATATAATTCCATCCATATATACTACTGTATTATCATTACAATTAATATTCTCATATGTAAGAATATTATTCCTTAGTATGATTTCAGTTCAAGAGAAATGAGTTTGATAAATTTTAACATGGGTAAATCAATAATAGCTTTACCTATACAGATAAGTAGTTCTATTTATATCCACAGTTAGAATTATACAAGAACGAAACCTACGCTCGACGGACAGACTGTAAATAAAAAAGTATCTGCTTCCATTTCATTCACATATTAAACAAAGGAAGACTTTAAATTTTAACTCCAAACGACGTTAATCAAAACCTATAATTACGTATTTATAATTTAAACGTTATACTATTGACAATAAGATGATGGATTAATGTTCTCTTTCGTGGAAGGATAGAATTCATAGCAAAGAACGAGGACATTGACTATTAATTATCATACGTAGAGGAGAGACTAAATAGCCTGGATTCCCAACTCGAAATTCATTGAGGGAAATATAGGAAATTTGACTGAAACAATACCTGAATAGAATTTACCATAGCTCCATATTTCCATCAGAGTCGAAGTAAAATTAAGAGAGAAGAAAGGAAATGAGTGGATTATGTCCGGATTAATGTGATTCAAGTGATTACACCTTGTAAAATCTCATATACAGTTGATTATCATTTGAATACAATTCATTGACAAATTAACCAACATAAATTAACTAAGATAAGTATGGAGTATTGGAATTAAAAGATATGGAGCAAATGATTTGAATACAACTTATTGAGCCATTAAATCATTTGAATACATCTTCTTCCCATAGAAACTAAGATGAGTATTAAGTATGAATGTTACCTAATAAGTAGCTTGAGATATTGAGTAAGAATGGAAAATGCAAATGCCTATTCCACTGAATCATTTTCATTCTCGCACATGAATGTTAAGAATTTTAGTTAATTAGTGAATCCTGCTCGAATCATTAGATCTATCTCCGTGTTCTCTTCTACCTATACCTGTAAGAGCTTATAGATAGTAAAATTTATAACTGAATGTGCTTAAAGAATTAGAGTCAAGATTCATAATTCTAGTTGTTCATTACCTTGTAGTAATTCTATTCACAACTAGAAAGACCTTTAAAACTGACCAAACCCTCGGTACAGGGCAAGATAGAAAAATGATTGCACTGTCAAAGTCATAGATGCGAGGGGACCTACACACAAAAATACACACTTAGTAAAACTATGATAGAATGAGAAAAGGGATGGAAATTATAAAAGGATAAAAAAAATACCATTAAATCCCTTTTGGATTGGGCGATGGCAAAGAGGTTGATGAATTTACCATTAAATCCCTTCTAGGCTACACAATGGCTGAGATTAGTATGGCCAATGGCTAAACAAGTGGCGGACCATTGTATACTAAATAATATGAGCCATAGAATAAATGAGTTCATCTCTGTCACATTAAACTTAACCATATTCACAACTATGTGTTCTGGAAATTTGGAGGGAACAAATGGCATGCCAAAGGGCAAGCAACCCTAGGATGAACCCTCTAACACACAACCTCTGTTGGATCTTGCACCTAATGAAAAAGTGAGGTACGGGTTTGGTGTGACGTGATGCAGGAAGGAGTTAAATCAAAATGTCGACGGAAGAATGGAAGCCCAAACGATATTAATTAAAAATTATTTATCAAAGATTGTAACACACAAGATGATACTCCCTTGTGAAATCACATCGCTCCATGGTTTATACCGCTAAGGGTTCAATGGCTGGCTGAGGGGGACCAGAATACAAAATATTTTCATAAGTGTGCAAATGAGAGGAAAAATAGAAACGCCATTTGGTGTATTAAAAGAGCGGATGGATCTTTTGCTCATACATGCCGCGATATACAGAATGAGGCGCTAGCATATTTCGCAACATTCTACACTAGACAGGACGGGATATGCAAGGAAAACCAGGTATGGCTACTGGAACATGTCTTTCGTTTATTCGATGCTGATGCAATCTCTTTATTAGATAATGCTGTCACAGGGAATGAAGTATTAATGGTCCTAAAAACATTCTCGAAGGATAAATGTCCGGGGCCGGATGGGTGGCCTGCGGAATTTTTTATCCATTTTTTTGACCTCATGGGTGAGGAATTGACAAGGGTTGTCGAACATATCCGGATCCGGGGATTCATGCCGGCCAATCTCAAATCTACGTTCATTGCTCTAATTCCAAAGAAGGATGACCCCCAATATTTTTCAGATTTCACGCCGATCGCCCTATGTAATGTACTATATAAGATTACATCCAAAATCATAGCTGAGCGGTTAAAAGATACATTGTCAACTTTTATCTCAAAGGAGCAATATGGTTTCCTAAAAGGCCGATCTATTCATGATGCCACGGCAATTGCACAAGAAGTCTTACATTCCATGCACACGGAAAAAAGGGAGGCCATCATGATGAAGGTGGATATTCACAAAGCCTATGACTCTGTTGATTGGGCTTACATTAGGCTGATGCTCATGAAGATTGGGCTCCCAATCAGAATTATAAGGTGGATTATGTCTTGTATAACCATTGTCATTTATGCGGTTATCATCAATGGAGTTCCTACACCTTTCTTCGCAGCCGGTCGTGGACTTAGACAAGGCTGCGCGCTGTCTCCACTAATCTTCATTTTAATTATGGATGGGTTCAGTGGTCTTCTACATATGGCGGTACAACAGGGATTTACAGAGGGTTTTTCTTTCTCCAATGTGGTCTCATGCATGCACTCTTTATTTGTCGATGATCTGTTATTATTTGGTTATCTCCATCGGAACCATTGGTTCTACGTTCATCTTATTTTTATACGTTTTGAATCGGCTACTGGGTTGGCGATCAACAAGAACAAATCGTTCATCATATATGAATATGGAGACCTATGGGAGATCGCTTTCATCGCAGATTTTATGGGCGTTGAGTTAAGAGAAGCTTATGTTGGTTTTACATATCTGGGTTTTAATATCAAACCATGTGGTTACAAGATTCAGGATTAGATGTGGTTGATTGACAAATTTAGAAGGAGGATTTTCAGATGGACACACAGATGGTTGTCTATGGGGGGTAGGCTTATCATGATTCAAGCAATACTCTCTCAGATGATGGTATATTGGGGACATATATACTATTTGCCAGACAGTGTTATTAATATGATAAATTGCATTATAGCTAAGTTTCTATGGGGTGGTGCACAGCTGTCTCACAAAATACATCTATGCAAACTTCAGAGTCTTTGCAGGCCAAAGGAACATGACGGATGGGGTATCTTCGACACGAGGAACTTCAATAAGGCACTTCTAATTAAGTCATTTTGGAGGGCTATTCAAGGAAATGGCATTTGGAACGATGTCATCAGGTGTAAATACATTGAGGGTGACATTTTACAGCAAATCCTTAATCTGCAACTTTCACAACCTCGTTTTATCTCTGTCATTTGGTGCAGCTTTAAGAAGGTGTTGATTCATATGGCGGGTAGGCTAGCTTGGCTTTTCCGGGACGACGGACGTATTCCAATGTCTTTTAACAAGTTAATTGGCTTTCCCCCACTTGCAGGTCCTTCTCCGCAGCTCATTCACAGGTTAACTCACAGGGGTATTATATATCTAGCACAGTCAATCTGAGAATGGTCCTATGGGGCTCCTATATTTAAATCTGCTAGTCAACTGGAGCTAAGGGAGCCGGAGGACACTGAATGGGAGGTCCTCAGATATAAGTTTCAGGCTGCGGGTTTCTGTTGGGACTACGGGGGTGACTCATTGGTGTGGGATGGTCCTACGATTGACGGTATCCCTGTTGTTAAAGATATATACAGAGGACTAAATATGGAATCTTATCAGGGACAGATTACAAGGTCCTTCTATGCGTTCTGGCGACGGAAAATCCCCACAAAGATAGTGCTCTTTGGCTGGCTGGTATGGAAAGACAAGGTCCTCACTGGCAATAATTTGATTAAAAGGGGCTATTCTGGTCCATACAAATGTCATATATGTTGCGCGGATTATGAGTCTACCAATCACTTTTTCTTTAGATGTCCAATAATTGTCAAATTGTGGCGCCTCTTCTCTGACCATTTCATGGGCCCAACTTGGTCTCTAGATGATTTCATATCAGCTGCTACGGAATGGGACAAGCTAAAAGGAAAATTCAGAACACTGCCTTTTTTCCTCATATGGGAGGTTTGGCTGGGAAGGAATAAATTGATCTTTGAAAATGTTCCCTTTCAAATTCCTAATATTTTTTCTGCAATCTTAAAATGGATGGAGGACCGACCTATAACGATTATGCCTATTACGGATTGTTCCATCCGCAACAGGCCACATGAGGTGGCAATCCCAGCTGTTTATTTTGACGGTGCTTGCATAGAAGGAGTTATGGGGTGTGGGGCATGGATCAAGTTATCACAAAGGGAAAGGATTCATATTCATTGGAATGGATGACAAGGAACCAACAACAAAGCGGAGGTTATAGCTCTATGGGGTGGTCTTCGTTTTGCAGTCTATTTACAGCTTAAGGATATTCATGTATATGGGGACTCAAAGATTGTTATAGGGTGGATCACAAACTCTGCGGCTATGATTCCTCCAGAACTACAAGGATGGGTACATAGAACTCGGCGTTTATGGACTATTCTCAACAGGCCTTCCATCTGTCACATATATCGGGAAAACAATACTAGGGCAGATGGTCTTTCCAAAAAAGGCTTAAATTCTGAATTTGGTATCATGCAGGTTAAACTTTTTAGAGATGGTCTTCCTTTTTGGCACACTGATATTGCGATACCATAGAGCGGATTTACAAGCGGTTTTATAGTGCTTTTTGTTATGTATTTTTTGTGGTAATGGGGTATTTCTTGCAGGATGTGCCGGTGTTAATATATACAAATGAATCTGAATCAATCTATCACACGAGCCGGTATATATATCTATAAGCGAGCCTGTCTCAACTCAACAAGCGAGTCGGATTTATATCTCATCAACATGCGAGCCAGGGTCAATTTATAACAACATACCTGTCCATATTCTTCATGCGTGCCGGTATTAATATGTTAGCATCAAGCGAGCGTGCTTAAAATTTGCAAGCGAGCCGGTCTGAATGTCACAGGAGAGCCTGCCCTTTTTATTCATGTTCTGTCCGACAAATGGGCATTATCTTCTGTATAATATCCCACATATATGCCTTTTGCATCAATCTACCATTTTCTGCCTGTTGTATATTAATCAGATTCACATAATATTTTGACAGGCCAGATATGGGACGAAATAGTACTTCTTCTTGCAGCTGGGATCTCCTAAATTGCAAATTTGAATACTCTTCCTCAGCTAATATTTTTGTCGTATCATATATTCTGTTTATCAATTGTCATCGCTGTTGAATCATAATCCAATTTGTCTTTCATGCTCACATCTTTCGCTGAGCGTATTTGTACGGGATACATCTAGTCCTCATATGTGGTGGCCTACTTCTTATTTGTTGCTCTTACATTGATGGAGCACTATCTTTTGGCCTGTATTGGTTGTTTTTTCTCGCTGTTGGTTAAACAACTTCAGCATTTTTCGACTATGTACTCCTTATATCATAATATAAACAACGCTTTTTTCCTCTGAAAAAAAAAATAACCCTAGATGTAATCCTTTTATTTATCATTAAAAAAAATAATATGCAAGCCGTCGTCCATGAGTAGAAATAGGTACCCGTAATAATGTAATAAAACAAATATTATGATATTTATTATAAATTAATGTCTATTACTATTTATAAATTATTTTATTAATAAACTTAATTATCTTAAATTAATAAATTGATCATTATATTTTACCACCTCAATCACTAGTCATATCTAGTCTTATTTTCCTGAAAATAAAATATATTAGCGATACTATATAAATAAATAAATTCCATATAATGTTTTAGAGATCTAATAGTGACAGTACAGGAATAAATTTTTTAGTGCGAAGAATATATTTCATATAGGAGAAGATAGAAGTTAGGAATGATCCATGACCTATACACAACATAACTCTCAAACAAACCTTTTAGTACAAGGAATATGAAGGAATATATTTCATATGAGAGAAGTTAGACATGATCCATGACATGTACACAACATAATTCTCCAACACTATGTTATCTTGTACATATATTCTGTTGAGTGAATCACTCAAGCCTATGTTGATTGAAACTAAATAAATATTGTGATCATTAATATTTTGGTTATTATATCTTAAGTTGCAAAATTTTATTTTGCATTTTAAGAAAATTTTTGAGCTCTTTTTAATCATGGATAAATATAAATATAAATATAAATAGTAAATAATATTTTCCTTTATGTAATAAACACTAATGTCTTACTTTTCACATATATCACCAAAAATTTCAATCTTTAAAATATCACAAAGAAAACTCTTTCCAAAAATAAAAACATTATGATACCATTTTTTTTTCAACCAAAGATATTACCTTTCCAATTATTTAGGTTCTAACTACTCATTTTAATTAAACACACATATCTAAATATTTATGGGAGGAGAGTTCCTTCCACATTCTAGTTATGAAGTTCAATATTTTCATTTCTCCCTTTCATTATAAAATATATATAATAGCCTTTATTCGGCCCTTTGTATATGTGGGTTTATATTTCTCCTTTATCACTTCAGGATACATTATCACTTTTACGGTCAGTTATGGTAATAACTAATATAAAATTCTCGTTAACACATGATTGCACATACCCAGCACTGTTATAAGCTATAAACACCTAATACCTTCATTTCCATAACACATTATGAACCATAGCTTATGATCAACAATATATGTC
This sequence comes from Pinus albicaulis, assembly GCA_034641835.2. Taxonomy (NCBI): domain Eukaryota; kingdom Viridiplantae; phylum Streptophyta; class Pinopsida; order Pinales; family Pinaceae; genus Pinus; species Pinus albicaulis. The sequence goes on along the minus strand of CM076577.1, from coordinate 646,947,600 downwards.
TTAACACTTCAGTAACATATTACATGTAGTATTTTATTAACATATGAATATAAATGTGCTCATACTTAGTTTACCGAACTTGTATTGATATTTTTGTTGTTCTATCATGACTCTGGATCCTTCGAACCAGTTGTTGGCAAGTATGGCTTCATTGACGACCCTTCCTCCTATCCACATGAAGTTGGTCTTGCTGGCATCCTCAACACCGTAGATCTCATAGACAGTGGAGATTTTCCAAATTGGGGTTAGGGTAACTACCCCACCCAACTAGGTCATCGCCGCCTCATTTGCGTATGTTTAAAAACGAGCATGGTTCTGGGTCGAGCGCAAACACTACTCTAACATTTGGATTCCAATGGTTAATTGATATTCCTTTCACTGGTGAACCGCTTCATGTTTTGTTGCAGAGGGCTGGCTACTTACTTTAGCAGTAAATGTGAGGTATGAATCTTGTTCCTCCGTCTTCTAGTTGGATTTATTTATTTATGCGACGATATTTTTTACATCCCCATATTTAAATTCTCATCTTTACAAATTTTCCAAGGCTGACTTATTTCCTTCTAAGGAATTTGGCAAGGATTTTAAAATAAACCAGCATAGAACTAATATGAGTAGATCTAATATGAATACAGAGATCAAATTTTCTTTTGTTACAAATATATTTTAAAATGCAAAAAATGATAAGTAATTTTTAACTCTTTAAATTGTATTTTTGAATGTTATAAATATTACATAACATGTTTATTGAGTTATTTTATATTACTCATGTTAAAATATTTTACTCATAACTCACATTGAATACTTTATTTTTGTAAAATTATATTTCTGTATTTTATTAATTGAAAAGTGAATGTGAAATATCAACAACTCAGTTAATTGTTTTGTTAATAAATTTTTAATTATTTATTTATATGGTTATTTAATTTTTGTTTTTTTAATTTTTATTATTTTTTTTAGAATATGACATACTTATACATATCCCTCATAAAATTGTAAAATAAGAACTCAACCATTAATACCACTTTGTAGTGACTACTCAAATATTTGTTATCCACTTACTCTCCTCTCAACCTACCACAACTTTCTTCTAACTAAAACCTCTCATTTCATTTTGCATGACATACCCACGACAACGCTTCCTTTCTTTGGCTACCGCAGGTAAGGGAGACCCCAAGTCTCAGTATTTTATTATCTCTTTAAAAGTATGGGCTTTTATGAGTTGCACTAACAAACACTTGTCTCTTTGACTCATGTACATTGGAAGTTTGCATTGGCTTAACATGCAAGAGGGTTTCTGAGGCTTTTCACTCGATTATTCTTCGAATTAAAAAATGGAAGTCATGATCTAACTTTGTATTTCTACTTTCTACCGGACGTTCTGCAATGAAGTCTCAACTTACTCACTAGTGTGATAAGGCATTCTTGTAATTTTCTAGGCTTATGTTACTTTCGTGTTTGTATGTAGTTAGAGTCTATGGTTACAAAAACATTTGGAATATTGAACTGAAGGTGGTTCAGGCCCTCCAAAAGAGTTAAATAAGAATACTGAGCACGGGGTTAGCACTATATAACAATACAAAGAAATTACCTTGAGTTAAATTGGGAACTTATTCCTTGACAAGGGATCGTGTACTTTCTTTCATTGCTTCAATAATTAAAACCAATAATGAGATAAATATTTTGGTTTTCTTATGGAATTTCTCCTTAGAGATATACAGTAGGATTTACCTCACTCATACCTGTTTTACTCTTATTATAGCAATCTGTACAATTCATCTAGTTTTCCTGTAACTTATTTGTACATTCAAGAACAATCTGTTTATATATATTTTTGAACGCTTATGGATACCCATTGCCTATCTTTCTCACATTTATCTAGGTTCTTAACAACCAGCATTGTCTACCTATATATTTTTTTTCATTTATGTTATTTTTTTTTACATACATCTACGTTGCATCTTTCCTCTTACATGTAATTGTCTTTGACGTCCTACATTCAAAATGTCAGGAATGTGGAATTCATTTTGATTTCACTATCATTAACGTTCTACTTACCTCTAGGTAGAACCACTTATCTAAATATTCCTTCATAATTGTCCTAGATGATTTCATGTTCTTCCCAATCTTGAATCGTCTTTTATTGGTAGTGTTATCACCCTAGTAATTCTCAGGTTGTGGGATGAGAATTTTTGTAGTTAAGAAAACCAGGGGTAACCAAGAACCTCTTTTATAATTCAGGATCTAGCCTTCCTGATTTTCGAAGAGGGATCTCTCTTAAAGATTTAACTTTGTTTTATAATTGGATTTTAGGCTAGCTATGAGTGGACAATGGGACTTGTTTTGAAAGTGTGGTGGGAATAAAAAGTGTTTCAAGGTAAACCAGAGGGATCTACTAGAACATTGGTCTATGGAGTCAACTTTCTGGGCAAGTAGAGCTAGGAAATAAGACTTAAAGATGCAAATGTACTGAGGGCAGGGTAGATGAACTTCAAAGGCTTTTGAATAGGTTTTGTTGATTTAATGGGTGAAATCTGAACAAAATGGCACTTAAGAATCCTTAAGTTACAGAAAAGAAGATTGAAGGAGGGGATAAAACAGGGACCTAGATCAATTAAGAATTCTATAGTCTGGTTATCAAGCAAAAAACATAACAATGTCAACTAGTTAAAAACAAGGAGTTTTTTATCATTAATCTTGTCTAAATTCTCCTAGTTGATCATTAAATATAGAAACACATTTAAATGAATGTATGGAAACTTTTGAAAGAAAAACAATGAAAACAGGAAAAAGACTAGACTTATCTTGTCAGCACAAGAATCCTGAGTTATGATGTCTTTAATCTCAATTCCAATCTGCTTCTTTGCTAATTGACTCACACCAACTTCAATATATCCAGAAAAATGACTATAGCAGTCTTGATAAATTTTATTCCACACAAAATACTTCAAGGAGTGAAGTATTTATACAAATTCTAAACTAAAATATCTTGAAAAATATCAAGATTGGCTTACAAAATATCTCTAACTGTTTTACATAAATAGAACTTAAGTAATTGACACTCAAGACTAATGCATCTATTTGGCACTATTTCTTATGGATAGGTTATGACTAAGAGGAAAATTTGAATTTTATCCAACTCTTAGTTGATGATGAGGCATTCAAGTCACTAACTTCTTCCTTTCTTTGTGCATTTTGCTCCAACAATTCTGCAAACTTGGGGTCCAATGATATCTTTGTATTTCTCAATCAGTAATAGATATGTAAAAAGTGAAAGATTTTATTGTATATAAATAGGTTGGTGAGATAAACCTCATTCCGTTTCCTAACATTCCTCTCCAGTTGTGCATAATAGGCTCTGCAAAAAGATGTGTAAAACAGAGTTTTATAGAGTCTGAACCATAAGCTGTAAACATGTGCATGTATCTCTCATTCTGAAATGACTGTGCAAAATGTGAGATAGGTTTTTGTAGATGGGTCTCTTAGGAACAAAAACCTCCTTCAATTTTGTAAGATGTATTTATTATTGGCCACAATATTCTCTACAAAATGATGACTTAACAGGAATTTTCTGCAACAATGTTTTCCAATATTGTTTAATATTTCCCAATACATAATGGCTGTTAGAAAAGTGAGAGAGGTTTTTGTAGAGGGACCTCTTATGAACATAAACCTCTTTCAGTTTTAGAAAATTAATCTTGGATTGGTCACAATAGTTTCTGTAAAACAATGGCTTAAACATGAATTTCTGCAAAAATGTTCCTTCTTATTGTGTTTTCATCTTTTCACTTTCTTGTTTTTTTAACTATTTTACTTTTACTTTGGATAAAATTCATTGTTGGTGAAAGTATTTTCATCTATTTTTACCATTTTACTGCCTCTGTATTTACTTTTATTGTTTAACTTTGACTGCTCTGTAACTTTGTTTTGACCTTTCACTCTGACTTTTACTAATACACTTTAACCACTGATACTCTTTGAGTGTTATGATTTTCTTTATCCTTGTGAATTCTGATTTAATTTTTATCATTCAGTGTGCAAATTTCATCATTCTGATCTCTCCCTGACTTGATTTTACTTTTTCTTTGTATACAAAACTGTTTGTTGAATGAAGCTTTTGAATTAAAATTTGAGAAATTGGGGCAAACAATTTTGTCAACTAGTATTGAAACTGTTGGCCCAATTTATTATTCTAACAATAACCTGCAAAAATCAAACAATTTGTTAATGAAATAGAGGTCTTCAAGGAGGTGATTGAAGTCTCTTGAAAGACTTGTGGAATGAGATCAATCTATGGAGGTTTAACTCTGTTTTTTAGGCATTATTAGGCTTACTTCTGCAAGTTTAAACAATTTGCAATAGTGTTTCACTTTAACAGAGGGAATTTTGAGCAATTATTTGGTAAAGATAGTCTCAATGAGTATTTTAGTGCTCAATTAGGAATCTAATAGATGAAAAACTGAGTTAAGACAGGAGACCAGGGTTTCCTAAATGGTTGAGACTATAAAACATGACTTGTTAGGAGATCTGTAGGTTCAAAGACCTTTTCAAGCCATGGAAATGTTTTTTCAAGGGTTTATACTGAAGATTGAACTTAAAATAGAGGCTTTTGATGTCGATATGTTGCAATTGCTTTCACAGTCTTCAATTTTGCTGAATTAGGCTATCAGAGTTTATGGAAGCTCTCTGTGAATGAATTGTAGAGAAAAATGGACGTTTAAACAGTCACTGGTTCACTGGTAGTTTCGAAAATAGATGCAAGAGGCTCTGCAAAGTTTCTCAAAGGTTATCAGGCGTGAATAGGTGAAAATTTGATGAAAACCATAAGTTTTAATACATTAAACCAAAGGTAGAATCATAGTTTAAATGCATTAATTGTAGGTACGGTGGGAGCGGTTTTGTATTGGGCTGGGCGGTTTATCGCGCAATTCTGAAGTGGTAAGTGGTAATCCACTTTTTGAACGCGATTCAATTAAATCATGACACGTCGACATAGGGCGGTTTGGGAAAACAATCCATATCGCGTAGATTTTATAAAACTTCAATCAATCACTTTATGTGCACGATATAGATTATTGACCGTCGGATATGTTTCTCTCAAGCAAAGGGTCACGATTAAAAGCAAAGGTGCGGGGAAAAGGTTTCATCGGGTTCATTTTGGGTCATAGGATCTTGAAGTGAATAAAGATCTGATGGTTACCATTCAACGTGATGGGAGGATGGGAATGTAATAGATTTATCACGTTTGTTAAGGACCGTTGGATCAAATGTAGGTTGGGGATCCGAAGGTTAGGATTGAGCCCGATGGGAAAAGGATTTTAACCAAGGTTAATGTTTGTAGTGAAGGGATATGCATCAGGATAAAGGTTAATTTATATTTTTTAACCTTAGGTTAAGGGAGTAGGAACGGAAAATACACAAGAAAAGAGTTATGAAGTTTCGTTTGAACGAAACTTCGGGTTTCTAATATTTTTTTGTTTTAAACATATATTAACACATGTTTAAGAGTTTTTTTATATATTTTTATTATATAGTAATTAAATCAAGGTGATTTACTTACCATAGGGGGCGGGATTAATTACATAAAGATATATTTAGCCAAAGGGGTTGTAATGTGGGTGTTTTATTTAAACATGTGAGGATTAAATAACTTTGGCTAAAGTTATAATAAATGGGTTTTTGGGGATATTATATAAAAAGGAGTTATATAATAGGAAAATGTTATTTCTATAGGGAGTTAATATATAAGTTAAAGTTAATATCAAAATAGGATAAGGTATACTCAAAATACATAAACATAACAAGTAAAGTGAAGTTTAAAAGACAATTTGCATTAATCTTATCACTTTAACTTAAGATATAATGTAATTTTGAGGGTTTAATGTTTTCAAATGATGTAGGAAGTTAATCAAATGGAAATTAGAGTATCTTTAAGTAAAAATGAGGTTTTACTTAGGATTATTCAGGAGTATGAATGCATGAAATGGAGTAATGGTGATTTTTAGGGATAAATATAGACATTTCACACTTTCAACTATCAGTCATAGAGCCTTGGGTTCGGTCCCAAAAAAATTCAAGCAAATGCCTTGAGCCTTTCTGAATGATAGTTTAGAATGTTTCATGACTATGGGAAGGGGAAGTTAGTCATTTTACAGCCCAGATGAATGATATTTACATTGAGATTTCTCACCTTCTTCTACCTACCCAACTTATCATGCTAACCTTTTTTCTTCCTTTGTAGTAAGGTGCATTTGAGTTAGCAACCTTCACAACATTTATTATTTCTGAAAGGAAATAAAACTATCTAATTCTACACGTATTTCATCTAGGAATCCAGATTAAAATGTTGGATTCAGTTTTTTCTCTACCTAACTAATTAAGTTTTCATGGTTAAATTGTATGACAATTCATTATTCTCTATCTAAAACAAGTGAAATTGAAACATGACAAGTCAAGATTAAACTCTTTAACTCATCATGGACTATGGCATTTATTGACACTCTGCCATAGTCAAAAGGTAAAAGTAGTGGCATTTAGACTTGCACACTTTCATGTTTTATTCATTTTTTCTTTTGGGGTTTATTATTTTTTCTAAGTCCTTTGATTATTCTTTTAGGACTTTTTACCCTCTTTTTGATTTTTTTATTTTTTTTGATTTTTTTTACAAAATATGTGAATACAACTTGCAGAAGGTAAATTATGAACAAATTTACAAAATTACCATCAGTCAAGTCAAAATTATGAATCCTATATTTATAGGTTGCTAACAGGTAGTTCCCCTAATATTTTCCTCTAACTGTTACGTAAACTAAGAGGATTAAATTGTTAATTCCTCTTTATCTTATGCAACATTCTGCAAACCAATTTTTGGGTTTACTAGTATTTCTCTCTCAATGGTAAAGGTTAGCTAGATATGGTTTTTCTCTCTAAAAATAGCCATTCTGGAATCCACCATAGGTTATTTCTCACCCTCTTTGGTGGTCCGATAAGTTCATACTAGCCATACACACCCACAGAGATGTAGAAAAGAAATTTATTTTCCCTTTATTTTCTCTTTCCTTTTTTTGGCATAACCACTTTGTTAATTATTTCCCTAACAATTAGAGGTTAATCTCTCAAGTTAGTCTCTAACATAATTCAGAGAGAATTTAACTATTCTAGCACAATTCCAAATAGTTATTTTCTTTGTGTTAGAAAATAAAACAATTTCCAATGGATGTTTTTTCTATTTTCAGAAATAAATAAAAATCATAAACATGTAAGTAAGAAATAAAATCGAGTATTTCATCGCCCCTTCCTTTAAAAAGAGAAAATTGTCATTAGTGTTCATTCAACTTTAATAGTTAAATAAATAACTTAGGATATGCCTCCTTCATTTATTCTTCCATATCCCAGGTGGTCTTTTCATGCCCAAAGTGTGTCCATTACTTTTTAACCTCGAATATGACTTGATTCGAGAGTATAATATACTTCCTCTACAAAATTTGTAGTGGTTCTACTTGGAATTCCCTTTTTGGTTTGACTTGTACCACACGGCAGTCAATTACACTAGTCGAATCGTGTAAATATTTCTTTAAAACAATATATGAAATAAATAAATTTTTATATTTAATATAAGCTCGAAATGTTAATTGATAAGTTATTGGCCCTTGCCAATATTTCAAAAGGTCCAAAAAATCGAGGGGCTAATTTATAATAGTTCCTTAAATTTAAGGAATTATTTTTTGGGACTCAATATGGCGTAGACATTTTCTCTTATTTGAAACTATTTTTTTTTTCTTTACATCTATATAGTTTTTTTTTTTTTTTGGTTGATCATGGGATTCTTATAAATTCTATCTAATTTTTTTAACCATATCTTCCATATGCTTTAGTTGATTTGGCTCTAACATGATTTTTCCTTCTAGTTGGAACCGATTTATAGGAATATGACACCTCCTCCCATATAATATTTCAAAAGGGTTCATCTTAAGAGATGCTTGATACCCATTATTGTAAGAAAATTTCACTAACTAGTGTAAATAATTCTCCCATATGGATTGTTTATTCATGACATGAATTCACAACATGTCTTCCAACACCTTCTTGACTCTTTATGTTTTTCCGTCCATTTGACGGTGATAAGTGGTACTAAAACTCAATTGAGTATCCATTCCCTCAAACAGGGCCTTCCAAATGTTTGAAGTAAACTTTAGATCCCTATATAATATTATTATTTTAGGTATGCCTTGAAGATATAAAATATCTTTCATAAAAACTTCTACCACTTGGACGCCACTTGGTCGTCCTTACAAGTGCGCTTTATTGGAATATAGTGTGTAATTTTTTTATTTTTTCCACTACTATCATGATTGAGTATTGTTGTTTCCATGTCCTAGGAAAATCGGTGATAAATTCCAACATTATCACTTCCCACTTCCACTCAGGTATGGGTAGAGGATTCATAAATATTGTGGCATTTTGATGCTCTACTTTCACTAATTGACACTCTTGACATCTAGCCAAGTATTATGCTATATTCCTTTTCATTCCAGGCTAGAAAACTCCTTATTTGAGGAATAAATCATTTTCTGGTATCTGAGATCCGCTGCATATGTCCTTTTATGATATTCGTCTAAAATTAATCATTTGATTTCTTCATCATTTGAAATCTACAATATATTATTATATACCAATAGTCCTTCCTTGTTGATTTCAAATTTTGACTGTTATTTTACATTGTTTTCATCCTTTAATTTTTTGCAGATCAAATTGTAATCCTGATCCTTTAAAGTTGTTATTTTGATCCTTTCAATGAAAAATTTGTCACTTTTATTTATTGATATCTCATATAGGTGTTTTAAGTTGCGACTCCTTCAACCACTTATTCTTTCCCTTTATGTGCATAGTATCAAAATCATAGTAACTTAAAAATATTATCCACTAAGCTTGTCTCATGTTTAATTCTCGTTGGCTAAAAAATATTTTCAACTTATGTGGTCGATGATCAAAATATTTTTTTTTCCTAATCAAGTAAATCCTCGACATAATTAATGCATGGATGACCACTTCCAACTCTAAATCATACATCACATAGTTATTTTCATGCTATTTCAACTTTCATGATTCATAAGCTATTACACATCCTTCTTGCATGAGGAATCCCTCATGGCCTTCCAAGCAGGCATCTGTACACACCACAAACCCCTTATATGGTTCAACTATCTTTAATATGGGTGCCCTGTCAAAAGGTGTTTCATATTTTCAAAACTCTCCTTGCACTTTTGTGTCCAAACAAAATTCACGCCCTTTTTCTTCAATGAAGTGATGGTATGTGTATCCTATAAAATCCTTCAATAAACTTGTGATAGTATCGAGTTTGTCCCATAAAATATCTTACGTCTACTACATCCTTTGGGACAATTCATTCAAGGATCAATCTCACTTTCTCTAGGTTTACCATTGTGCCTTCTCCGAAATTAAAAAGTATAAGGTATTGTATTTTATCCTTGAAGAAATCACATTTACTAAATTTGGCATATAGTCAATGTTCACGCAAATTTTGTAACACTATTTCTAGATGTTTTTGGTGTTCCTCCAATTTTCTTGAATAAATAAATATTTCATCTATAAATATTAGTAAAACTTTATCCAAAATATTGTTGAATATATTATTCACTATGCACATGAATGTGGCAGGGGAATTAGTAAGCCCAAATGGTAATACAGTGAATTCATAATTCACATACCTCGTGTGAAAATTCGTTTTTGGTATATCTTTTTATTTTATTCTTAGTTGGTGGTATCGAGACCTAAGATCAATTTTTGAAAACATGGTTGATCCCCTGACTTGATTGAAAAAATCATCTATTCATGGAAGCATGCACTTATTCTTAATGGACATCTAGTTCAATTTTCTGTAGTCTATGCACAATCGAAAATTTCCGTCTTTCTTTTTGACAAAAAGTACCAGTGCACCCCATGGGGGCACACTAGGTCGAATATAACCTTTATTAACCATTTCCTGAATCTTTATTTTGAGCTCCATTAGCTATAACACTCTCATTTGATAAGGAGCCTTTGACACTAATGTTGCTCCCAATATTAATTCTATAGAGAAGTCTATTTCTCTTTTTGCAGAGAAGTCTTAGGATTTTGTCTGAAAACAGATCCAGATAGTCATGTATAATCTGTAATTCATTTATTGTTTTTATTTTCTTGTTCAAGGAATTATCTTCCCCTGGATGGAAAAAATATGTAATCCCTTCCTTGTATGTCCCTTTAATTGGAGGGAAGAAATTTTCCGCTTGATACAAGTCTAGAAATACCCCTCACAGCTTATACCTCCCCATTTTCAGTTGTACAAGTGACAAATTTTTCTAAACATTTTACAATTTCCCTCTATTTCTCCAACCAATCCATTTCTATTAAAATATCATAAGAGCCTACTGGTAGTAATTTTAAATCTAAAGATATATGGATCACAATTAAGGTCAATTGGTATGCTTTTAAAAAATTCATAACCCTTCTTTTTGTTCCTGTGGTTAATTGAAGCAGTGAAGGATTTTTATACTTTTCATATTTTAATTTACATTTTTCTACCACATGGGGGCCAATATAACTTAAACTAGCACCCATATCTATTAATACATAAATAGGATGGTTAAAAATTGTATCTTCAATTTCCACCATTATGGATTGATTCTCGGTCTATCTTCCATCCAATGTTTCATTAATTCATGGTACATCCTAAGCGAAGTCATTAACTGTATAGCCTTCTTACAGGTTCTGTAAATTTTGCATTGATCGAGTGTTGTAAGGGAAATTTCATAGTAAGTGAGGTTCTCCGCAACTCCAACACTTAGCCTTTTTAGACCCATCTTGGGGTTGCCTTGATTTTTTGGTTTCGTGATTGCTATTTTTTTTCAATTTCAATTCTTGTTGCTCCTTCATGACTGCTTAAAATACCCAAACTTTCCACTTTTCCTCGTTGAGTCACTCGATCTCTTTTCTTATTAGACCATTTTTTCATATTTTTATTCTTTTCTTTGGATTCGTGGTAGCATATTAGGGCCTTTCTAATCACTTCACTCATGGTTTTCAGGTTATCGTACTCAATCATCTCATTAAAAGAGATTGGAAGTCAGCCCAATAACAATTGTACCTTTTCCTTTTCATCTTCAAGGTAGGTGACATAACGTAGAAAACAAGTACATTTATTAACCAGCTCATCCCTGACCATTTTCCCCAATGTCAACTCATGGAATAATATAGCTCTGTCATCAAAATATTGTTATATCAAGTATTTTTCCTTAAACAATCGATGGAAATCCTCCTATTTAACCACTTTTCCTTCCAAATTATGAATAATTCTCATCTCTTCCCACTACAGAGAAGTCGTCCCTTGCAACTAATAGGTGGATAGATTAGTCTTTAGCTCAGTGGAGTAGTCATATAATTGAAAATATTAGTTAATATTCAACAAAAAGCCTTTCCTCTTCCTTTACCACCGTCAAAGGTTGGGAGTCATATTTTTCTCACTAGTAGAAAATGATGAAATTAGTGACTAGGTGACTAGAAATGTTAGTCACCACAATTATTTCAACCGAATTACTACTAAATTTGAGTAATTTTAAGTGACCGAACTAAAAATGACTAACTTAAACAACTAATTTAGTTTAGGGGTAAAATATACGACTAGGTAATAAGTGACTAAAGTAAAAACGACTAACTTTAATGACTAATTTAGTGTAGGATTAAAATATATTACTAGATAATAAGTGAAAAAATTAATAATGATTAACGCACATGACTATTATAGTCCAAGAATAAAAATATGACCATATAAAAAGTACAACAAGTATATGAATTAGTCATTTATGTTAGTAATTTTTAATTATCACTCTAGAAATGGAAAATTGCAATTTTGATAATGAAGTGTTTCATTTCACTATAGGGTCTCTAAATCCAACTGAAATATTAAAATTTGGAGACAAAGAGGTCTCTAAATCCATCTAAAGTGTTAAATTTCTAAATACCCTTTTGTCTCTAAATTTTAACACTGTAGATGCATTTAGAAATCCCCTTCTCTGAATCCATTTACAGTGTAAAATTTAGAGACAAAGGGGTCTCTGAGTCCATCTGAAGTGTTAAAATTTAGAGACACTCATATGCAATGTTAAAATTTAAGTAGATGGATTCAACGACCCCCTTAAAGGGGTCCATGAATCCATCTATAATGTAAAATTATAACACTTTTATACAATCACTACTAAACCGACATAGAAGTTGCTATTAAAATGATTCACCACAACAAATATTAGTTCTTCTCAATGACTATCATGACCACCACATTTTCACTATAATTTAATTTTTAACAATTCAATATATAAATATACATAAAAATATGTGTCAATGTAAAATAAACACTTAAACATAATAAATTGGTCCTTTTTTACTTTTAATATATGGTATTGGTGAAAGCATAACAAAAACCTCTTAATATCCTTCCCTCCATATTAAGCCTCTTAATTTCCTTCCCTCCATATTTTTTTAGTGATCGAAAAATTGTTTTATTTTTCATTTTTAATTTCCTTCCTAAATTTAATTTTCATTTTAAATTTCCCTCTCCTCATTCACATTTATTTTAAATTTATTTTGATCTATACACAGATATAGATCAGAATATAAATTTATTTTTCTTTTGATAGATATAGATCAACTTCGAATAGTGGCACTATTTTTTTCTCCAACAAGTACAACACCCAAACAATGAGACGCTCCTTCCATTGCAACAACTATGTTCATGTAGCCAAGGCCAATACGACCTACAGCACAACCAGTGCCTATTGGTCGGGGTAATGCAAACAACATGCCATAGGATGAAGCAAGGCAAAGGCACCTGGCCGAAAGAGTGACAAGGGCAGGAGGGCGGACTCTTGAATTGTGTAGAAAGAGGGCATTTGAAGAAGCTTTTGGTAGCTTGTGTGTCGTTTATTTTGATTTTTTTGACCAAGTATCATTAATGTGATCGGTTTAGCCCAAAATAAACTGTTTCTGAAGAGTATGAGTAAATATGCCTTGTTCTAGAGATTTTATAACCCAGCTCTTATACGCTTTTCTGCAAGTTGTAGATAGTTTGGTCGTCTTTACCCTATGGCTAAATGAGGCACAAGGTCATCGAAAGTTGATGCCAGGAACACCCAAGATTCGTAGCAAAAAGAACCACAATGAACTTTGCTAGAGGATGTGTGCATGTGAGGAGTGGCACGGACAAAGAAAGAAGAACCACAACGAGCTTTGCCTGAGGATGTGTGCATGGGAGGAGTGGCACGGACAAAGAATACATACGCCAGTATAAAATGTATGTGAGTTTTTCCAATTGTATGCAAAAGTAAATAACAATGAACACTTTGAAATGCAAATTACGTACAAATTACTTTGCTAGTGATCTTTTCTGGTTAACAAAAGCAACTCAGGCTTAATCGATGTTCATCTAAAACCAATCTATTCATTACTCTTTGTAATCAATGAAATCTAGGTGATTTATTTCAGAACTATTTTTTTGTGCAAGAAGTTACCCCTTTGTCTCTTTGTATGCTAATGATGCATTGAATCTCTTTCATGAAATCCACCTGACAGGTTTAACACCGGATTTAGTTTTTTGCGGGAAGGTAAGTGGATCCATGACTACGCTATTCAAAATGGATTTGACTCAAATTTTTTGTGATAAATTCTCATATTAATATGTATGCTAAGTGTGGTAGCATTGAAATTTTGCACCGTTTGTTTGACACGATGCCTGATCGAAAGGTTGTCTCATGGAACACGATGATTGTTGGATATGTTCAGAATGGTTATGCTGATGAAGCTTTTAAACTTTTCCATAAGATGGATAGACAGAACCATCTTCGGACTGTGTTACCATGGATACTGTGCTACAAGCATGCACCCATTTAGGAGCTTTGCAACATGGAAAATGTATTCATGGCTATATAATCCAAAGGCGATATGAATCAGATGATTTCGTGGGAAATTCCCTTATTTCTATGTATGCTAAGTGTGGGATTCAAGAAATTGTGTGGAAATTATTCAAAAAAATGTCAGATGGAGTGTAAAAACTCTTGTAAACTTGAATAAGTATATATTTTTATTGATGAAAGATGAGATGATTACAAGTAGGAATCACCAAGGCTTTAAATGCAGCCTTAAAACGTCCCTTGGTGAAGAGGCATGATCGTTGATCATGCCCTTCCACATTAATAAACCTAAGAAAACTATATTTAACTAATAATTAAAAAGTTATACATAACATTTCCCCTCTATTAAAGATGCTTTGTCCTCAAAGCATACGTAATGATGGACATTGTTGACGAATGCTTGGGTTTTTCCCGAGAGAGGGCTCTTGCTTTTTTATATGACCCCACATTGTTAAAAGGTATTTTATTATATTCTCAATTTCTGTTTTGTGGTGATGCGAATAGCGATAAGGCTTGATGGTAAGAGGGTCTGATCCTACCTTGACTTCTACTGTATGTTCGATTTTCCTATTGGGAGGCATTTTTATTGGTAGGTCTTGGAATACTTTTTTGTGTTTCTGAACTAATCCTTGTACTTCTAGTGACTCTGTGTGGTTCCTTTTTGTAGATAACATTTCTAACTGATGACATTGTACTATAAAGGCTGATGCTCCTTTTCGAACCATCTTCATCATCTGAGATGCCGATACGATTTGATTTTTTGGGGCTTGGAATCCATACAACTTTTGCTTTCGCCCTTCCCACTTAAAGCTTATAAAATTCTTTTGATGGTTGGCAGAATAGGTATCTAAGGTTTGTGGCATTGAATTCCTCAGACCACATCTACTCCTTGTAATGGCACGATGTAGAATGGAGATTCTAAATTAAAATTTTGAATCTACAATTTGACTTTATGACATTTCCCTACCTTCTCAATTTTCTTACCATCGGCCACCATTACCTTCATATTGGGCATGGGAAACGTAAAAAAGTTGAGTCTTTTGGCCATGGTCGAATCGAAAAAATTGTGGATACTGCCAGCGTCAAGGAGAACCATTATGTTGTTCTTCTTAATATGTATTTTTAGTTTTAGTGTCTGAGGTTGTGATATACCTGTCATAGCTGATAAGTACATTTGTGTAATTCTTCTGTCATCTAGTTCTGGAGGGAACTATGGGGTGGCTGCATCTGATTCATCATTGTTAGAGTCATTAGTTGGTTCATAGTTATACAGATTCTTTGTCTCGTTTCTTTTAGTGCACCTATGCTTAGGGTCCCACTTTTCACCACAACATTTGCACTTGCCCTCTCTCATCCTTTGTATTTCCATGTTACATTTTTCTTCTTCACAAAGATGGGGTGGGACATATTTTGTGTTATCTACATTTTCAGATTGAGGAAATATTTGTCTCGAATATACTCTTTCTGATTTTGACCATGATAACCTTTCAAATTTATTTTCAGCATCTTTTGATTTTTGCCTCGCTACTTCTACTGATGTAATGTCATGAAGTTAGAGCTCTTCTTGTATATGGATTTTAAGTCCTAAGATGAAAGACTGGATTAAACGATATTCTGACAATCCAGTGCTCATGTCGCTAAGGTCTCCCATTCTCGAGTGTACTCATCCACATCTCCTTTTTGGCAGAATTTGATGAACGTTGAGAAAAATGTTTCTTCTTTTATACCTTGAAATATTTTAAAGAATGCATCCTTGAATTTCGTCCAAATAATAGCAAGCGTCATCTTTTTCCACCACATATACCAATTATATGCTTCTCCTTCCATTTTCATGGAAGCGTGCTTAATTCTTTCGTCATCACTATTAATGTCATAAATCTCAAAATATTCTTCGGCTTTATTAAGCCACGCAACACTATTTTTTTCATTACCATCAAATTTGGGTAGCTCGATTTTTTCTTTTCGATGATATGATGATGGTGGAATGAGAAGGGGATATTGATTAGCAAATGCATTCCAGAGCTGCTTATTTTGAAAATATGCATTACTATCTTCGTGATGAAGTGGGGAATTGGTTTTTTCATGATGCTCTTCTGAATTACCGAATCTGCTGAATTGTTCTGTTGATTATGTTCCAGATTGGGGAATATTGGTCGTTGTGTCTGATTTATCTTGACGCAGATTTCTGTTAGCTTTTGCATTGCTTGGCTATGATTTTTTGTGGCCTCGTGATGATTTATCCAAATTTGTCGTTCTATTCGATTTTTCGTATCTTGAAGCTTTTTGATGTTGTTGGAGTTTCTTGCAACTGTACCCTCGAGATCAATTAATCTTTTGCCAAAGTCATTGGAATTATTATTGATTTGTTTCTCAAGATCCAACAATTTTTTTTGGAATTCAACCATCGACATTGATGAAGACATTGAATATGTATGCAGTGGTGAATATTTTTCTGCCAGTTTTACCTTCTTCTTTTTTTCTTTTCTTTTTAAATAATAATAATAATAATTATTATTATTATTATTACTTTTTATATATATATAAATTTAATTTTAAATTAAGTTTATAATAAGAGTGAATATATATATATATATATATATATATATATATATATATATATATATATATATATATATATATATATATATATATATATATATATATATGTGTGTGTGTGTGTGTGTGTGTGTGTGTGTGTGTGTGTGTGTGTGTTTTCTTTTTTTAAACAAATCGAATTTAAACTTTGAACGGACACGACGGTTCAAAAAAAAAAAAAACGCAGTCTTGTTTTGTATTTGATGTTGTGGGGACAACAGACAACATTGTCTGTGGCTGTGGTGGGGGACAACAGAAAGATGAACAGCGGGGACGAGGGTCGGAAAGACGGCGGGGAGGAGAGGTGTTAGGGGAGGCGAGGATGATGACAGACAGGGGCGACGGGAGTAGGAGAAGTGTCGGGGGAGGCGTCAGGGGGAGGGGAGCGGGTAGAGGGTTAGTGGGACAGGACAGGCAGAAAGGCAGAAGGGCAGGGAGGAGCGGTGAGGTGAGGGTCGGGGTGATTTCAGGTAGGAAGGGGATAGGTAAATGGCAGTGGGGGGCAGAGAAATGGTAGCGGGGGCAGGGAAAGTGGAAGGTAGGTAGGGAACGATGGCAAGGGAGGGGGCTGGAGGGAGTGTGAGCGGAGGGAGGGAGGGTCGTGAGGGCCGAAGGTGAGTGTGAAGAGTGGGGGATGGGTAGAGTATGAGGGTGTTGAGACGGCCGTGACGAAGGCCGAGGGTTGGGGAGAAACAAATGGTAGGAAATGAAGGCAGCGGTAGAGAAATCTACCAAAAATATATATATATATATATATATATATATATATATATATATATATATATATATATATATATATATATATATATATATATATATATATATATATTTAACAAATGTCATTGCCCACAAGCACCTAGTTTTTTAAACACTTCTGCAATTTTCTTTGTAATTCCTTAATCTCTTTGATGATCACACAGATCCTGAAGAGTGACTGCTCCAATACCAATGGAGTGTAAAAACTCTGGTAAACTTGAATAATTATATATTATTATTGATGAAAGATGAGATGATTACAAGTGGGAATCATGAAGGCTTTAAATACAGCCTTACAGTGTCCCTTGGCGAAGAGGCATGATCGTTGATCATGCCCTTCCACATTAATAAACCTAAGACAACTATATTTAACTAATAATTAATAAATTATACATAACATCAGAAAAGAGTTTGGTTTCATGGAATGCAATTATTGATGGATATGCAAAAAAAATGGGCAAGTGAAGGAGGCTTTGACACTGTTTCAAGGAATGCAATGGATGGATGTGATCCCAGATTATGTCACGATGGTAAGTGTGCTCCAAGCACGTGCTCAATCAGCGGATCAAAAAAAAGGTCAGTGTATGCATGGCTACCTAAGTAGAAGTGGATTTGAATCAAGTCCTTTTGTGGGGACTTCCATCATAGACATGTATGCTCAGTATGGAAATAGAGGGTTTGCATGCGAATACATTAACCAACTATATAAAAAAGATGCAATCTAATACAATGCAATGATTACTATATATTCCCAAAATGGGTATGCCAATGAGGCCTTAACACTCTTTTGTGAAATGCTACATGAAAACATTATGCCTAACACAATAACTATGGAAAATGTCTTACGTGCCTATGCCCACTTAGCAGCTTTGCAAGAAGGCTAATGCATCCATGGTTACATCATTTCAAGTGGTTTAATTTCATATTCTTTTGTAGTTACTTCCCTTATAGACATTTATGCAAAACGTGGAAATCTATATAGTGCACATGACAAGAATTGAAAAACTGAAAAGAAGTGGAGTAGAGGATTGCTCATCTCAATATTACGAATTAGTTAAATAGGATTACATTGGAAACATCAGTAATAAATGTCTGGAGTTAAACTCGACTAAACTGGACTAACTACAAACTGAACTGGACACTTGGACTGATGGTTTCAACACCTAGTAGGTGGTTGGGATTACATTCTTTAACACTCCCCTTTAATTACAACCACATAAAAAATTAATTCCAATACCTGCTAGTCTATGTCTCAACGAGGTTTACAATTAAAAAAAATTGACTTCAATTAGATTTTGTTTTATTCTTTTTTTCTTCCAAATTTTGTAGCCTCTAAATCGTTTCATAGTTTTTTCTTTGTTGTATCCTTCAAATGTAAGTTTCTTGATTTGCTGGTGCAGGTCTTTTTCTATTCCAGGTTGTCTAAGCATGTCCTAGACATCTTCAATAAATGTGGGCTACTGCCACATATTGTCTTTTGTAGTGCGCTTTTCATCATCAATCTGCTACAACATAAGATTAGAATAATATCTTATCTCTTCATAACTCCAATGCATGAAAATTTCATTCATGTTTTCATCATGCATGTTGTCTTCAACATTCATATCTACAGCTTCTGTGTAGATCTCAACTAGACATGGTGTTGCAAGCCATGTTTCAAGGAACTTTAACTCTTCTTCGTAATCAATCTATGAACCTGCACACTAAAAATCAATGTTAGAATTAAAAATAGTTTCAGAACGACATTCGTTCTGCTCTTTTTTCTCTGCAATGAGAGCTTTCTCCAATTGTGTTTCCTTATCTGCTTCTTCCTATATCTTTGTTTCTTCTTTCCCTTTGCAGACAACTTTCTTTTCTTCTATCTCTGCTTCTTTCTCTATTTCTTCCTTTTGCTCTGCAATGAGAGATTTATGTTGTTTTGTTTCCTTATCTGCTTTTTCAACTGAACTAGACACTTGGACTAACGGTTTCGACACCTAACAGGTGGTTGGGATTACATTCTTTAACACTC
This sequence comes from Pinus albicaulis, assembly GCA_034641835.2. Classification (NCBI taxonomy): domain Eukaryota; kingdom Viridiplantae; phylum Streptophyta; class Pinopsida; order Pinales; family Pinaceae; genus Pinus; species Pinus albicaulis. The sequence goes on along the minus strand of CM076577.1, from coordinate 646,928,283 downwards.
CCCTTTAATTAAAACCACATAAAAATTTAATTCAGATACCTGTTGGTCTATGTCTCAACGAGGCATACAATTAAAAAAATGACTTCAATTAGATTTGGTTCTCTTCTTCTCTTCTTCCAAATTTTGTAGCCTCTAAATTGTTTCAGAGTTTTTGCTTTGTTGTATCCTTCAAACGTCGGTTTCTTGATTTGTTGGTGCAGGTATTTTTCTATTCCAGGTTGTCTAAGCATGTCCTGGACATCTTCAAGAAATGTGGGTTACTGCCACATATTGTCTTCTGTAGTGCGCTTTTTATCATCAATCTGCTGCAACATAAGATTTGAATAATATCTTATCTCTTCATAACTCCAATGCATGAAAATTTCATTCACGTTTTCATCATGCATGTTGTCTTGAACATTTATATTTATAGCTTCTGTGTAGACCTCAACTAGACATGGTGTTTCAAGCCATGTTTCAAGGAACTTTAACACTTCTTCGTAATCAATCTGTGAACCTACACACTGAAATTCAATGTTAGAATTAAAAATAGTTTCAGAAGAACATTCGTTCTGGTCTTTTTTCTTTGCAATGAGAGCTTTCTCCAAGTGTGTTTCCTTATCTCCTTCTTCCTCTGTCTTTATTTCTTCTTTCCCTTTGCATAAAACTTTCTTTTCTTCTATCTCTGCTTCTTTCTCTATTTCTTCCCTCTGCTCTGCAATGAGAGATTTCTGTTGTTGTGTTTCATTATCTGCTTCTTCAAGTAAATTGGACACTTGGACTGATGGTGTCGACACATAGCAGGTGGTTGGGATTACATTCTTTAACACTCCCCTTTAATCACAACCACATAAAAATTTAATTCAGATACCTGCTGGTCTATGTCTCAGCGAGGCTTGCAATTAAAAAAAATTGACTTCAATTAGATTTGGTTTTCTTCTTATCTTCTTCCAAATTCTGTAGCCTCTAAATTGTTTCAGAGTTTTTTCTTTGTTGTATCCTTCAAATGTCAATTTCTTGATTTGCTGGTGCAGGTATTTTTCTATTCCAGGGTGTCTAAGCATGTCCTAGACATCTTCAAGAAATGTGGGCTACTGCCACATATTGTCTTCTGTAGTGCGCTTTTCATCATCAATCTGCTGCAACATAATATTAGAATAATATCTTATCTCTTCATAACTCCAATGCATGAAAATTTAATTCACGTTTTCATCATGCATGTTGTATTCAACATTCATATCTACAACTTCTGTGTAGACCTCAACTATACATGGTGTTGCAAGCCATGTTTCAAGGAAATTTAACTCTTCTTCGTAATCAATCTGTGAACCTGCACAATGAGAAACAATGTTAGAATTAAAAATAGTTTCAGAACGACATTCGTTTTGGTATTTTTGCTCTGCAATGAGAGCTTTCACCAGTTGTGTTTCCTTATCTGCTTCTTGCTCTGTCTCTGTTTCTTCTTTCCATTTGTAAACAACTTCCTTTTCTTTTGTATCTGCTTCTTTCTCTACTTCTTCCTTCTGCTCTGCAATGAGAGATTTCTGTTGTTGTGCTTCCTTTGCTGCATCTTCCTCTGTTTCTATCTCTGTCTATGTCTCTATATTTTCCTCTTATTCACTAACCGGTGTTGCTGCAATCAAGTTGTCTTCCACTAAATTGAGTGGGTTTTTATCATTGAATAACATCATGTCCATATGATTTTTTTGTTGTGTCATCTGCAACCAGTAATCATTAGCCAAAAATTCTATATCAAAGTTTACATCAACCATCAAATTTTCATCAGCAAGCGGTGTTGCTGGATTCGACATATCGTCATCAGCAAGTTGTGTTGCTGGAATCAACAAGTCATCATCAGCAAACTCTGTTGCTAGAATCACCATATAATCAGCAAGCTCTGTTGATGGAATCATCACATCTCTGTCAGCAAGCCATGTTGCTAGTATCATCAAATCTTCGTCAACAAGCTCTGTTGTTGGAATCATTAAATCATCGTCCACATGTAGGTGTGTACAGTGGTGTTCACAAGCATCTTTGTGCTCTCTCTCTGCTGCTTCTGACTCTTCATCACGTTGTAGATATGCTGCTACAGATCCACCTTCATCTTCAACTTCAATGCTCCCCCTTGTACCAAAACATCTCTCAAGGGTATCCCATGCCTCCTTGATTGTCTTGGCATCTGATATTAGAGGGATAATGCTTTCATCGACAGATTATTTTATGCATTTTAATGCATAGGCGTCTTTTTGCCTCTTTATTTCCAGATCTAAAAATATCTCGAACATCTTCTCTTTTCTCTTTAGCCTCTTCACTTTTCCCATGACCTCGTTGCTTGACTTCCACAAACAAATGAGTCTACATATGCATCAAATACCTTGTTTCTAAAAAATTCTCTTCCTAAAAAAAAATTATCCTTTTAAACATTCACTTTCACAAGGCTCTCACAATTTTTAAGTCCAAAAAAAATTCATTTTCTCAACAAAATCTCATCTCCTTTAAAAGCTTTAAATTATCTTTTAAAAATTGTAGCCCTCTTTTAAATCTCCTTTTCCAAAAAACTTCACACATGCTTCTTTAAAAAAAAATCCTTTTTCTTTTTAAGAAACCTTTTCACATTTTAAGTTTTCTTTTTATAGAAAAAAAACTTTAAAAAAAATTTCCCTTAAAATTTTGAAACCTTCGTATAAATCATTTTAAAAATCCTTCACATGCATACTTTGAATACGTTTTCATACATTCATGCCATACATTCATGCATTTAACTTTTCTTTTAAAAAACCTTGAATACGTTGACCTTCATGTATCACATTAATGCATCACACGGATTACATTAACGAAAAATACCTTAATGCAATTTCTCCACTGTGCTTTCATGGATTTCCTTGCAGCTAATCCTTTTAATCAAACAAAAATACTGTAACATAGTTGATTGACTCTAGATCCGCGTTTATCTTAACGCAGCTGATCCATTTCAACTTTTCATTACTTTCAATACATATAAGTAATTTCATCTTAACGCGAGCTTTAGCTCTTGGCTCCCACGTTATAACGTTGAGATTCTTAGCAAGCAGTGTGTTAAGACTAATGCTGAGAAGATTTTAAAATAGAGCGTTAGTACAACAAGAATTTTTTTTCGGACACTTTTTTCTATTTTTCCGGTGCCTTCACTGGCTTCGCCTGGATTTTTTCGTTTGTCTTCAGCTTCTTCGCACGAGGCATCTTCTACATTCCTCAAACTTCGGCTGCTCTCTCAAAGAATCTTATGCAGGCTTGCCTCTCCTCTCTACTGCTCCAAATTGGCTCTGTTGTTGCTCTCTGGGGAGGCTTATGCAAGCTAGCTCTCATACCATGCCAAGAATTGAAAAACTAAAAAGAAGTGGAGTAGAGGATTGATCATCTAAATATTAAGAATTAGTTAAATAGGATTACATTGGAAACATCAACAATAAATGTCTGGAGTTAAACTCGACTAAACTGGACTAACTAGAAACTGAACTGGACACTTGGACTGACGGTTTCGACACCTATCAGGTGGTTTGGATTACATTCTTTAACAACACATTAGTTGTTTGAGAAAAATACTAAAATAAATGCAATATCCTAGAATGCAATTATTTCTGGGTATGCCAAAAATGGGCATGCCAAAGAGGCATTAACACTATTTCATCAAATGAAATCAGCAGAAATGATACCAGACTCATTCACTATTGTTTGAAATATTATTTGAAAATGAGTATCATTGTAATTTTAACTCTGTATTATTATAAGAACAACTTGCAATTATATATATATGAAATTTTTTTATACATATATAGATACAGGGTTTAGTGGTTGAAAATGGGTGTCATGGGATAACAACTCAGCTTCAAACCTTTGAAGACAGAACTCTAATCACAAGAGAGAGGGGTTCTCACTCCATACACAAGCAGAACTCGAAGATCATGAAAAATATGGATTCAATCCTTACATAAGAAAAAATATCTAAGACATATCTACAGCCAAGAGGGGACTAATAGATTTGAACCCAATACTTACACAAGGAAAAACAACAGAGGAAGTACTATAAGCAGAAGTGATTATTTTTTTTTCCATGAATGTCCAATCATTGCTACAAAACACCTATTCAAAGCATGAAACTCAAAAACAACTTTCAAATACACTAGCATTGAGCTCTCGGAAACCTCCAAGACACCTACTAGAGGGTTAGAAAAATATACCCTTGATATATTGTTGGGTAGATGATAATAACCAACATTGAGCTCTCGGAAACCATCAAGACACCTACTAGAGGGTTAGAAAAATATGCCCTTGATATATTATTGGGAAAATGAGAATAACCTCACAGTTGATGAATACAAAATGATCCAAAGACAGTCAAAATACAGATATATTCACTAGATTTGATCCAAAGAGAAAAAAAATGTACCTAGTGCAAAAGTTCTTAGGGAAATAAGAGGATTCACAAGTATTCAATATGGTCATTAAGGCATAATACTTCAATGGTGGAAGGAAATATTTCCAATAAACATATGAAATCCATACAAATTAATTAAAAAAGTATTATAATTGTCTGAAACAACATTGTAATGTCTTTAACAACCAAGGGGTCTACTTTAGCCGTTGATGCTCATTCCCCTTGTAGTTTTGAATTTTGGTTATACTGGATAATTCTGATTTGTGTGTCACCACATAATTGAACATCAAAACATCTATTTTCTCAAATTATTCAGAGCCACATCTTTGTTGTGTACCTTCATCACCCTTCTAGCATGGGGTTGTCCCATTTGCATTTCCTTTTTTCTTGAAAGGGCTATCCCATTTTGATATTTACAACATTTTGAATGCTAGAGTAAATAGAGAAGGCACCTCTATTTTCACGTTTAATAATTGACCAAATTCATATTCCAAGATATCGGAGATGTTATTATCAAACCTTTCATGTATTTGAACATAATCATTTTTTATTTTGGGCCTGAAATAATCACCAAGATCCTCCAAATTACAGGTTGCTTCCTCATCCTTATTTCTTGTGCATTCCGAGTGTTCTCCTACCATAGAAACCACTTTATGTTCTTGATATATGTTGTTAAGATTGCCAACGGTAGTCTCTATTTTCATTGCAGCAATAATTTTATGTTGAAATTTAAAATATAAATATTTGTCTCTGTGTGTTTCTAATTCTGAAAAATATATTTCCAGTCACCAATATTTATAACCTCTTGGTCAAAATACTATTTACTTATGCTCCAATCAGCTTCTAGCGCATAATGTGTGTCATCTAGGAAAGGGGATCTCACTACGTCTGGTTCTACATGTGGTAGAGGAGCGAGTGAATTATAAGCCACGTGATCTTGATGCCAATCCTAGAGCTACAACAGCTACACCCACATGGGAGAAAATTAATAGGAATTTATGTGATAGGGATTTGATTACATTGCAATAAGAGATAGAAAAATCCAAGCTCTAAAGGAGCCAACTATAGAAAATCCTATTCAAAAACCACCTTCCTAAAAGGAAACTCAACATCATTCATGTGAAAAAAGGTACAAATCAGCCAAATAAGATCCTTAAAATACCAAGCTCGAGTACGGTTAGTAATGAGACATTAGAAATTTATATATACCTCACAACATACTTGGATAATTATCATATTTTTATCCCCTTCCTTCAGATAATAAAAGTGGAATTTATGAAAGAGTAGGTGAGGAGGATTTGTGGTTTAAAATATTCCATTAATGATCCCTCCCAAGGTTAAGGAATGTCATTGCAGACTATGCATAAGGGATGATCAAATGGTGCTAATGCCATTTCTACATGCCTCTGAAAGTACATGATTTGTTATTACACAAATAATTGGTTCCCTTGAATATTACACATTAATTAGGTTTTAACACAATTAGGCCTCATAGGAATATTGTGACATCAAAAAGAGAGAGAACAAATTATATGGGTTAATTAAAGATTTAGTAGTTATGCTATACATGTATCCATACATATCTACCCTAATTGATGAACTAGTGATTAATTTATAAAACTCATGGGATATTTTGTTTTCCAATAACTTTTGAATAGGAATAGAAGGAGCTTTTCCAATGGACCTATCATATCTCATCATCCCCACAATTGAAGGAACTCTAGGTCATCTTGCATATGGAAAAGTTCAAAATATATTGTGTTGATAAAATAATGAGCCCATAACTGAAAATGTGAGTTCTTTCAATGATGATGCCCTTAATTATTAGTTGATATTTCCCTTTTGTAGGTGTGTGTGGAAAGAAATATTTCTCATAAGTCTATATTTAGAGACAAGGACACCGAATTGGGGGATGGATTTGAGAGGACGTCCCTTGGTGATGACTAGAATTATTTTCCATTTTTTTGTGAATATTGTCAACTAGATGACTTTATTCATGATGAAGGATCCAAGTGGGATTTTAAATGTGTTTACTTTGAAATGGATCCTACTTATGACACTAACGATTATCATGAACCTAATAGGGACATTCAATTAAAACAAATTGAGGGGTGTGAGTAAAGGATGAATGGACATCCCTTATTTCATTCTAAAAAAATTAGTGGCATAAATGTTTGGATAGAATACTTATCTTTTCCCATCAATAATGGGGATTTCTTCAGTTGTACTCATGTTGTCGGTATTAGTCTTTGTAGACACCATATCATGCATGAAGATTGAAATATAGAGCCACCAAATAAACATCCTAATTATATTGGTTTTGGGCCCTTATACCTCTATTGTAGTTTTGGTTCTAAATTTCTTTTTACTCCGAACAAACCTCATATAATGGTTACAGTAGCTGAGTGATTTTACCATATAGGATTTATGTGCTCTAAGTTCTCGAAATTTTCTTTATTTATACATAAAAAAGTCCTTTTGTAATTAACTTAGTTGCCCAATTATCTTGAATTTCATATTCATTCTACTCATTATATGTTTCGTGTACATAGTTTGATTGATACATTGTTGGCTAGTTGATTGTGTGTTTTTAGTTGTGAAATTTTTAATTTTTAAAAGTAGGTTTTATTGGAGTGGTAGAGTGCCACCACTAATTCTCTCTTTGAGTTAGATTTTTGTAGGTCACAAGTTTAATAAGATTATATAGTTTACATACACTCTTTCATAGGAATACATGTCCCAAAGTAGGGGCCACAATGTTACCCCACAAGTGCTAACTACATGAAGAGGCACCTCGAAGGGTGTATGATGTTTACTTGTAGATTATTATTGCTCAAAATTTACCTTCATTCATATATATAGGGATACAATTTTTCTCCTTAAATCACTCTTGTTGGATCAACCATGAAACACTAAAAGGATTCATCAAATTTAGATGGTTGTAGTAATGAGATTATCATGATTAATTGTTGCACACTTATTTAACTGAATGTTGTTTGATCTTGAGTGATTGATGACAATGGTGTTTACAAAGGTACGACTTACCGCACTTCATAGTCACTCCAATTTTCTTTTATTTGTTTCATACCATCTAGTACATGGTTTTCTCTTAGAAAAGTGTCATCTATGATGGTCATTTTATGCTACTAGGTGACATGCTTCAGCATTGTCCCATATGCCTCTCATACAGTAACGTTTTCCATGCATGCAAAGAACTTACGAAAATGGAGCTACCCTGCTTCATGCTTAGCTTCCTAACAATCATATTTAAATGGCCTATGAAAACATAAAATCATTGGAAATCCTAAATGAATTAATTTCCCATGTTTTTATATAGAAAATATAAAGGGGTGAATAAGTGAAGAGTAGACACCAAATAAAAAAATCTTGAGTCAACCTCATTATATTTTTCTCTCTTTGTCCTTTGCTTGTCTAAATAATATATCAATGAAAGGGAAATTTTCAATAAACTAAACCAATTAGTAGGAAAATTTCGAGTGTAGTGATGTCTAGATAAGATAGGGAACTCTCTCTAGGATACTTGTTGAGCCCCTTGAAATCACTTTTTTGAAATATGAGACTGATTCATTGACCTTTCTTGTCTAGTCTCATACTTTTGGGTATGAATTATATGATCCCAATATATTACATAAGTTTAGTGTTTCTAACCTAGTAAATCCATATTATATATTAGTATTCCACGTTATGGCAGTAGATTAGCAACAGGTTGACCTGGCCCTAAGGTCTAGTGGAAGGCCAGGGGTTTCCTAACTATAAGGTCTGCGCAGACACCATAGAAGTTTCGAGGTTTAGTTGACCAGGTTTGACTAGCACTAAAATTTTGGTCTGGGTTGACCAAGTCTGAATTGAAACTTATATGGTTGAAATTTTTCTTAACTAAAAAATTTCTCCTATAAAAGATTGTCGGGTTTTCTCTCGAGTTCAGGTTTCCCAGGGAAAATATTCGTGTCTAATGTGCATGACTATGCTACTGTGATCTTTACTATTTCCGTTGTGTTTACAGTTGAATTTTCTGTGTGTATTTACTTAATGATGTTCTGTGGCATGCTAAAGTAATGTCATATATCATTGGAAGTTACTATCAATTGTAGGCAATTGTGCTTGTCTAATTAGCATTTGAAAAATCAATAATTGATTATGCATTTTTGTTACTAATATGTGATGCACTCGGTGATGTGTTGATATACTCATCCTTACATGGTGTATAGATGAATAAAATTTAAATATTTTGTCTCTAATGGTTTGGAATCATGGTTTTAAATATTAAAAATGATTTGTTTCATTAGAAATTAACTATTTCATTTTTATTTATTTTTGGATTGGTTCATTGAGATCTGACACTCCGCTTTTTCCAGTTCCATTTTAAAAACAGGTTTGATAGGTAGAATGGTTCAGTTATTGTTTACAATTTTTAAAACTATGATTAATACTTCTATGCCCCCTAACAATCCATATCAGTCATTCAGACCTAGGGATAGCGAATCCCTAGTCACAACGACGGTTTTGATAACATGTTGAAAAATTAGACAACCTAGGCATATAATCCAAGACTTTCACCCAACTGAAGGGATAGTATTCCACTGAGCCACATACCCTCTTTTTGATTTCACCCCCTGTTAAATGATAGCATACATTTAGACCTAGGGATAGGGTATTTCTAGCTACAAACATGGCTTTAATAACCTATTGGAAAGTAGAACAACTTAGTAATCAAACCTAGGACTTGCCCCTTGCTGGTGTTTTTATCTACTACTAAGTTATATTCCCATTTGATGATGGATATCATACATGTTCAGGAGTGCATTAACACTCCAACATTCCCCTTCAATCCACATTGAAATTTCAAACCTTGGTATAAGGAAATTCTAGTCACAACGATTACTTAGATGATGCGTAGAGAAATTAAATAGGCTACGAATAAAAAAAGTATATAGGTTGGGAGTTGAACCCAATCCCTACTCTTGACCATTGTAATATCTAACCACTGAGCTACACAACCTTTTAATGACAGGAATTCCCATGTTTAGGTTTGTACTAACACTTTAATGATAATACCCACTCCGGTTACACATAAGCCATTCAGATCCAAGGATAGGGAATACTTGGGAACAACCATAACTCTGATACCTTGTTGAAAAGATAAATAAGGAATCAAAGGCAAGACCTACCCCGGGTTTGTAGGCTGTTGTACCATTGAGTTAGATGACCTCTTGATGATAGGTAAGATTTACATTCAGGAGTGGATTGTCACTCCAAGAAGTATATCATTTATACATTTCTATGTACACAACCATAGGGTATTCCTAGGCATCACCATAGCTCCAATATCATGTTAAAAAATTAATAAGAAAGGAATCAAAGGCATGACCTGCTCGTAGTCGGCAAGCTGCTCTACCATTGAGATAGATGCCCCCTAGATGACAGGCAAGATCTACATTCAAAATTGGATTGACACTCTAAGGAGTATATCGTTTATATATATTCCTATATACATAACTTTTAGTAGGGGTATCCTATGCCCCCATGCTGACTTTTATTTTTGGTTTTGGGCTGGAAATTCAGGGTTATGTTGGGAAAGGCAATTTGCATGCTATGTTTTTTGCCCAATAATGTAAGTTGTATAATTGTGCTCTATTTTTTCCATGAATGAAATAATTATTACATTAATTCTGGTCATTTTGTTTTTTGGAATTTCAAGGGTGAGCTGAGTTTTCATTTGTATGGATTTATAATGTACATTATGGGAAATGTTGTGAGAGCTTTTGGGTCTATGCTTCAAGGGATTTTGCAATATTTAGAAGGGTATCTTGTTAAAGTCTTGTCTAATTTTTTATTTTAATTCTATATGCAACCCTTTGGTTTAGTCAGTTGTATTGAGTTATTTTTATTAAATACCAATAATTAAATTGTAAAATTGAAGCTGCCCACTGTGTTTTATTTTATTAGATGTATTTATGATAGTATTTTATTTGGAAACTATAGGAATTCCCTAAATGGGTTGATATTGGAAGAAATTTTAAGAGTGTTATGCTTCTCCTTGATAATGGTTTGCACTTTGATGAACAAATTTTTGTATGATTGAAAGAGATACTATAATTTACTGTAAAATGTATTTCCCATGGAAAATATTTGGTCCATTTTCAAGGATTGTGAAATGTTGTTCTATTAATAAATTCAAAATGTGAGATAAATGCACAGTCAAGTTCACTTTGGGTAAATATGGTTGTTTTGATTGAAAGAACTACTTGAAATAATATTTGAGTGCTTCAAAGATTTTTCTTTGAGCATTATTGTGAGTAGAATTGAAATGAGGCAATTGAGAGTAGAATTAAATTAGAATTAGATTTGGAATTCTATGATCAAATATAAAAGCAAGAAGGCTAATTTTTCTATCAAATTATCATAGTATTTCATACGATATGAACAATGCACACCACCTATTGAGAACTATGAGAAACTTAAGTTATATTTATAAGTTTATAGAGTGCACAACCAAGTTTAGGTACTTCGACTGGGCCATTTCATAATATTTGCTACTAATAAATAATTAAAGTAAAAACATGCTTCTGATAAAAATACATATTTATGTAACACAACATTAAGCATTTAAAAAGTGAATATGGAAATATGTGATAAACCATTGCCTCAAATATGATACCGAGAAGTAGTTGACACGTCTGATATTATGACACTTCAAAGCATTATGATAATTTACATTCTAAACATCAAACAAATGATATTGAATTTTTGTTTATTGATGGTTTTAAATTCTAGGGAGAAGTTGAACTCTATGAACCTTCTTCTTTATATGGCTCCCAATACAGTAGTACTTCTACTACTTGCAACATTGCTGATGGAACATGATGTGCTTGGGACAACTATTACACTTTCAAGGGAGTATGTGGAAATAATATACTATCTTATTTTCATTTTGGCCTTAACATATTTTGTCAATTTGACCAATTTTTTGGTCACTAAGCACACTAGTCCATTAACTTTCTAGGTATGTCGCCTAATTTCATCTAAACTTGTTCTTTCTTATGCTTTAAAGTTAGTAATGATGTGGTCCCTTGTTTGATGTTATACATGGAAATGTAAGTGATTCTATATGATGGCATTAACAATCACTTTCCAATTTATAGGTTTTATTATGTGGCTTTCGATTTCTATTGTACGAGCTTTGTTAGAATGGTTTCATGCAATTTTTTTAACAAATATATTTTTTAAACTATTGAAATATCCCATAGAATCTCATGTTTGACCTGAGAAAGTAGTTTTTCCTTCTGATAACACCAAGAGTTTGTCAAACATATGAAAATCCAACTACTTGGCTGATGTATTTTCGTCGAACATATGAAAAAGCTTGCTACTTGGTTGATGTATTGTAGTAATTAGCTTTTTAGAAAATTGTTAAAATTTGAGTATTAACATAGTTGTTATAGTCTATTTTGATGAACAATACAAATATTAGATTATACTTTTATAACTTCACTTCCTCCTCATCAACTGAAACGTGAGAGTCTACTCGTGGCCTGTAATATTGAGGATGCAGATTTAAGAACAGGTTGTCTAGATATTGTTCCCCATTGCAATGATCTTCATAATCATACATAGAAGGGTCACCAAATATACAATGTAAGATCTGATTGTTGAGTTGTACATTGATGTTTTCCTCACTATAAGGATCACAAGTGTCAGTGTTTAGTTTCATGGCTTTTGAATACCCTTTGAAATCGTCAAACTCAACTTCGAAGATATCAAGGAATGAATGACATATGTCTTTGTTTTTTGATTGACCTATTATCAATACATAATTTGGTGTTGGTTGCTATTGAGGTTGGCATATGTTCTTCATCTTCCAGATTAAGGATGGCCAGAACTACATTACACTCTTCATTAATGGATGTGTTGGTATGCCCCTCATTTTCAAAGGAGTTAGGAACATAGTTATTATCCTCCAAGCTTGTGAAATTTTCATGTAAAACAATGGGGTTTAAATCACCAGAGGAAACTATATCTATCATATTCATAATTTTTCAAACCATAGAAAAATATATGATTATATAACATGTTTTTGACATCAAAAACTGTTGTTGTTGGGTTGAACATAGCCATGGGCTTCTCACAAAACATTTTGTATATTCCAATGTTGCAATTTGAATCCATAAACTTATCCCCTTAAACAATTGGTTTTTCTTATTTTGGATTGCCCCAATCCTCTATTATGTCATGCTCCAACAAATCCTTGGTAAAAATTATTGTCTAATCACTATTTAGGGAGTTTTGATGAGGGATAGTTTTCATTCTCTTATTAAAATACTACTTTTTCACAGAAGTTACTGCCTCAAACTTTTCAAATTTCTCTAGAGAAACTGCACATTGATTAGGAAACAATATACACCACAAATGGAAATGCTAATAATGGAACACTAATGGTGTCACCTTGGGTCCAAGACCTAGATATTCAATGCCTTTATTTCCACCTAATGGTGGTTATGGTAGGGGTCTTTTGCTTGCAAATCATAATGCTATCGTGAATGTTTCTTCTTGTCTTGATGAGGAAGTAGTTCCAGACAATCAATATAGGCCTCCCACAAGTAATACATTGCCATCAGTGGTTTCATGTACTACATCTCTTGGTCCCCTTGGGAAAATCTTGCAGCCTTAACCTCGTGTAACGACATATATTTAGGATTATTTTAGGTGTAAGATTCTTCATGAACATAGGTACCCATCTAACAGAATCGATTATCTGCAGTACATATTCTATATAAGTCTTGGTTTTGGGGCACATGGGTTTGAATCTAGAGAAAATGAACAATAATTAAAATCTTGATGTCCTAAATGAAAAAAACTAAAAAACAAGAGCTGAAAAGTTTAGGAATCAATGGGTTACTCTAAAGGCCCAATGGAAACCTTATAGTGAAGATGACATTCACAAAAGTATAAAATATAGTGTATTCATCTTATATTCTTTATGTATATGATAACTTGTGGAATGAAAATCCTCATAAGAACATTTTCAATGAGAGTAGTTTCTTACCTAAAGTGATCATTTTAGGAGTAACACCTTGGCTATCTATTGTGGAAGAACTTTTAGAGAGTTATAGAACTTTGCCAAGGCTTGTCCTTTTCTTCTTCTTTCAGGTATTTTGGCCATTTTTTCATTATTTTTTCTTCCTCATGGATGCACTCCAAGAGAAATTACATTCCGCAAAATTCTCATTGAGGCTTGGAATCCTATTCTACAACAAGCATTCCTAGAGAAATTTTATTTTTATGCCCTTCACATGATTATTATTTTCCAAAGAGTCCTTGTAACAAACTTTCCAATGTGATAGGTTTATGTGATGTATTTTTGGTAGAAATTGAAGCACTCGATTGATTTATCTCTACTTGTAAGAAAGTTGTTCTGTTATGTTCTATTTTATTTATATTCATTTCTTACAGTGGTCAGAGAATGTGACATGCCTTGGGATATCCTAGTAATAGATGGACCAGGAATTCCAATTGAATATTAAAAATGATTTGTTCCTAAGCTTTATATGTAGTTCTATCAACTAATATGTGAAAAATGCATTTCACAATTTATGCTTATATACTAGTAGGGCCATTTTTTTCTGACATGAAATGCATAGGCACAATTTTCATCTAAACTGTAGACTATCATTTGATGTGCCTTTTCTAGATGGTATGGACTCTCGAGTCTGGAGGCTTCATTAAGTATTATATTTCTTCCCAATCCCTCTTTTCTTGAACTACACACAATTTCCAATGTTTATTTTCCAGAAATGAACATCTCCTAAAAGGACTCTCAACCAAAGTTGGTCAAAACCATCTGCCTTCCTCTAAACCAAATGCTGGGGGGTTTTTCATGTTGTAAGGTTTCATGTTCAAGATATGAGGTTTGCAGTGCTGGAAGGTAATAAAGAAGTATCTAACTATTTTGATGGATTTTTCTGCAGAAATATAATCCAAGAGATAGAATCAACGTAACATTGGTCTCTGAAGCTAGAGTTGGAGTGATAGCAAGTGGTGTAGTAAAGGGCCATTCAGATCATGTATTTATTTTATGAAATGATCGTGGTACTTGAGAATCTTGCTGGAAATGAATAAAAAATGTTGGGTTGCCTTAGGAACTTGCGCTAGCAAAAACTCATCAAAAATTGGTGGCTAATGACTTGAGTGGTTGGAAAATTCTACAAACATATGGTCAATTAAAAACAAGAAGAGATATTGTCATAGTTTCTCTCCTTGGTGTATAATAGTTTTATTTCAATACAACACCACTTATTATTTTGGGTTGCATCATGATCTGTGAATGTCACAAAAAAACATGTGTATTTCAATGGCATGGCAACAGAGTGGTTTTGTGTGAGGAATTCAGGTGCAAAAGCTTAAAAATATATGACCCAAAAAAATTTCCCAACTCAGTATATTCCCCAATGTACCAACAACTCATAGTATTCCCCAATGTACCAACACCTCATAATATTCCCCAACGGACCAATATGGGTGTCAAAATCACTCACCCTCAGACTCATGAAGAGCTTAAGTTTGGTCCAAAAGGTAGGAGGTCATATTTTCAAACAGAAAATAATTTTGTGTCATCAATTAAAGATTCCATTCCTCCATCAATAGGACTACCTACATATAGACCTCCACTTTTAGGTTATGTTTCCTTAAGTGGTTCATGACTAATGAATTTCTACTCATCGATGCTAGTTGGGTCATATAGTAACATTTCATCTACCTTTCGTCAACCTTTAAAGATAAAAAATAACATATCAAATGATTCACATCCATTAACAGGACAAAATAAACAAACTACGATAAATTCTGGTGAGATTTTGGATATACTAAAACCATTTCCACAGGCTTTAGAAACCACTCTTGCTCTAGTTCAAGTTTTGGATGGAAAGACAAACACCTTTCCAGAATCTCCTGGCAATCAATCAAGTTCTCTTGCAGTTGCAATTGTCAACAATGAAGATAATTTCAGATTACAATTTTCCATTAGTCCTCCACCTGAAGTATTGACTATAGATAAATAAAACATAATTAAACTTTCACCAGTCAACATGCCTGTTGCGACAACATGTGATCTCTTTGATGGCATGGTTTCAAATTATTTTTTAGTTTTTGCACTTAAGTCTGGATTAGATCATCATTCTAGTGAAAAGAAGAAAAACATATCTAAAAGCCAAGAAATTCTTTCAAAAAATTAATTTTCAAATAATATGACAAAATTTGAGCATAAGCCTAAAAAGAAGCAAATACAAAAACAAGTGTCATTGGTAGGAAGCTCTTAAAATATGAAAGGGAGTCAAAAGGAGAGGTGGTTGCAGAGGAGTATAAATTTAGTGGTTCTCATAGGCAAGTGGAGGAGTTCCTTTTGAGTCACACTTCATCATCTATGATGCAGGGGCATTAGGCTAAAAGAAAGATCCATGTATTTTATTAAACTTAGGGGTTTTTAAGTTTTTAAAGGAGCTAGATTTTTATGAATGATTTGAGTGGGTTTTAAGTATTTTTAATTAAAATTTGAGAGGAATTGTAAATGTTCTTGAATGTTTGAGAACATAAGAGAATTTTATCGATTGAGGATGTAAAGGGATTGAGAATTTTTGTAAATCTTAATTTAGAGTTGGTTTTATTATTTTTTGGATAAAATAGGATCCTTAGGGATTAAGTAGGATTCATAGGGAATTGTTGAGATAATGAAGGAACTGAAAACTAAAATAGATTCAGGACCTTTTTGTATAAAAAATGTAGGCCTCAAAGGCATTAAATCAGAAATCAGTAGAGTGGTGAGGAGTTAGAGTAGGAACAGTGTTTTTGTAAGCCTTTAGGAAAATTTGGAAGAAGGCCACTCATTGAATATCATGTCTGAAAGGAATTTTCTATGTAAATACTATTTTTAATACAGAGGTTTTTTAGAATCTGAACTCTGAATGATTTGTATTTATTTGAAAACTTAGCATCGATCATAATAGATCGACGCTATTTAATGAAAGGGCCATAGATTTTGATTGAAGTATAAAGCGCCTAAGTATGTGTTAATATTCAAGAAGAAAGAAGTCTGATGTAATCACAG
Organism: Pinus albicaulis; assembly: GCA_034641835.2. Lineage (NCBI taxonomy): Eukaryota > Viridiplantae > Streptophyta > Pinopsida > Pinales > Pinaceae > Pinus > Pinus albicaulis. The sequence continues at coordinate 646,911,772 of CM076577.1, read as the reverse complement.
TATGTGTTAACACACGGGATTCAATTCTGAATTCATGTTTTAATTCCAAGTTATATTTTTATGGGATTGTTGAATTATAAATTTGTGTGTAATCGAATGAATTTGAAACTCTGTGCATAGTAGTGATAGATGAATAAATATATCGTGAAAGGGGAGAAATCCTTTATGAACAATAACCATTCTGTTGAGCAGCAAAAAGTGAAGAGAGGCATAATTTACAAATTAATGGCACTAATAAAACACAAATCGAAGGCGTAGAAGGTTTGAAGATTTATTGATATCTTAAACCAGAAATTACATGGTATAGACGCAGTGAATTGGTTGGTATCATGGACGCAGAGTAATGGAGTAAGAATCACGGTGCTGTGAAATGAATCGAATTTTAGCCTCTCTAAAATAACAATAATAAATCCAAAATAATAAATATATTAATTAAATATTCCAAGTTAGGAATATGTGCCTAACTCTTGGGTTGTTCCTCAAATATTGGAGTTTGTTTAGTAAATCCTATCTTGGTGGGTTTTTGGTGAGAAATTATCTCAACCAAAGGAGTCTAAGATAGCACGGACTATCTTAGACATTTTCTCTCATCTATTTAAATTGTAAACTAAATTCTTTTAATAAGAGAGAATGACGAGAATGCCATGAGGCTGAAGCCTCTTTTCCGCCAATGTTTTGTCTGATTTTGTATCTCTGTTTTCTGCAATCTGTTTCTGAGTTAATTATTTTTTCTACATGTGGTACCAGAGCCTTCGGTGTGTTGTGTTGAGGACCTGTTAAGCGAGTTTTTCATTGCAGAGACAGAGTTTTTTGATCTTGTGACAAAACTTCCATCGATCTGCGTGGTTGTGTGTTGTCTACCTTGAGCCATGAGCTGCACAGAGAACGGTGGTAGTTGTTGTGTTAGCGCTGTGTAAGCCGCTGTAGTAGAGCGTATAATCTGAACGTGGAGTATATGCAATGATGTGCATTGCTTGAGAATATCTGCTGTGAGAGCTGTAAGCTGAAGTTTAATATGTTGAGCCAGGTCTGTGAGTTGGTATGTGCGTTAAACAGCAAAACGATGCCTATTTGCTGAAGGCCGTGAGACCGATAGATTATGAATTCCATGAACGTTGAACTGTGAGCTACGTAGAGAGCCGAGCTCGTGAACTATCAAGTCGTGGAAGAGGAATTCATAATGTTGTGCTACAATTTGTAATAATATTGCAATGGAATCCAGATTGTTGTAAGTTGCAGAGCTGTGAAGCTTTCGGCGTGTGGGTTTGAGGTGTACACTTGCAAATCTGAGTTTCGTGGCTGAAAGGGTCGTCGATTTGCATTTTTTTGAAGTCTTAATACTGGGATCGGTCGATGTGGATCGGTAAGCACTTCATACTCTAATTGATCCAAGGATACACAAATATCGAAGTACCTTTGAGAAATATTTGGCTGGGTAGAAAATTCGGTTGATTATAATACAGAGAGCGTATTCGAATTTCCCAAATGTTAGCTTTAATTTTTTGAAAATTGACCTCAGTGAGGTTGAGACTGTTCTTGTTATTGTTGTAAGCCATCGTTGTTTTCAATATCATCCTCTGCGCTGCTGTCCAGCACCATCATCGAAGAATTTCTAGAGTTATTTGCTGATAAGATTTGTGTTATGCAAGCCTCATAGCCTGTGTTTTATTTTACTCGAACCAGCAATGATTGAGAAACTCGTGAGGCCTGCACTGCCTATACATCCATCCCATAATAGTGTTCTACATTTTATCATCCTTCTTTAATGAGAACTTTGTGATCAACTTAGTTGTCGCGATTTTGCTGGTTGCTCTCTACTTCTGGGTTGTTAATAATGTTAGCGCAAGAATATTGATATGCCTAAGATGGTGGAATGAGATAAATGAGCGCGGGGAAAGTATCTGGAGATATGAATGTCTTGATCAGTTGTCATTCGTGTGAATAAATAAGAAGGATTCCTGGTTTTTCTAGTGGATACTCTATGTTGCGGTCATTATTTGGTCGGCACTTGGAATTGTGGCTTTACCAAATTTCGTAATGATGCAAAGAGACAGATTCAAGATTTTGCATCCCAATCATTTGCTTCACATGTTTCATAAACATTGCAGTCGACATTCAATGTTGTTTGATGCATTCGAAATCAATGGAAATGGTGTTCTGAAATAGCAGTTTGGTTGTTCTTACATTAGCTTGCAGATAATGAGGATGTGAATTGGACCCACCATCCTTTGCAAACAATGTTTTCCTGCTCCGTAATTACTATGACCTGATCTAGATGCCAAGTCATATATCTGCACCATGCATCAGGAAACACAATTCCAAAAGATCAATGAGCAATAAAGAAATTCTAGCAGAGCTTTATAACATGAATTGGCCTTGTTTTTCCAATAGGATAAACAACGTATGCACTTGCAGACACTCATTTTTGATCTCCATTGGATCCATTTGACAATCTCAGAAAAGCACTGGCCACAAGGTTTCTTCCAGCAAAGAGAGAAAACTTTGCCTTGGCTATTGATGATTTGCTGGTTGAAGGAGCACTAGCTTCACTGCCACCAGCTCCCGAAGGTGGACCAACAACTGGATTCAGCAACGGTGTATCCAAGTTAACAACCAAAGATCCTCTATTCGCTTCAAGAATTTTAGAGACTCAACCGATCCTATGACATGAAGTTGTCATCACTTTGCGGTCCTTTTCTGGTACTAATTTTTAATCCATTTTATTCTTGTGCTTGTTCCACTTTTAGGCTTTTGAGCTCCAATAGTGGCAACTACCTTGACCTTCTCCAGACCTGATAATGCAGCCACTTTCACCTTAGCCACTTTATCATTTCCTTTCTCCTTCCTTGCACCGGACTCAGAGTTATTGTTGTACTCTTCATTGTTACTGTCCCACTGATCAGCCCAGCTGTTGCTAGAAGCCATAAAGGAGTTTCCCCTCTAAAATTGATTTCCTCTCTAAAATTGTTTTTATGTTTCCTTTGATATGCTGTGAGGAGCAGAGGAGATCGCCTACACGAGCTTCTTCTAAAGCATTTCAAAATTTCAAATATTTTTGAATGAGGCATTGTTAGAATGAGATTTTAAAAGGGGGTTTCAAAATAGCTATTATATGAAGGTAAGATAATTAGTGATTAGAGAGAGATTAAGTGCTTCCATATTTTATTTGAGTGAGCATTTGATTTTTAAAAAAAAGGGTTGAGTTTGGAAAAAGAGGTAAATCATGAGTATTTAAGTGACTTCATTTTCTAGCATTTCGAAGGTTAGAGTGATAAGAATATTTTGTATTTTTTGGAGTGATAAGTTGTCTTTTGTAATTTGGAGAGATAAGGAGTGTTTCCATTTGTATTTGGAGAGATAAGGAGATTTATTGTACATTTGGAGGGATAAGTGTATTGTATTTGGAGTGATCTGTGGAATTTTTTAGAGCAATTTCTTATTGTAATTCAAAGTATTGCTTTAGTTTAAGAGAGATTGAGTCGGTGAATATCTAGATTTTGAAGACAAATTGCTTCTAAAGGTTGTGAGCTTTCCATTTTCATTACTTGAAGGTGGAGATTTCTTATATACTCGGTACTTAATAAAGATATCATTTTTTGGTGATTGTGTCCTAGATCCGCCCGAAATTGAATAAGGGGATCTTAGGTACACCATGTGTGTTTGTGATGGAGCATGTTTTTTTATGGCTTCATGTTGTTGCTTTTTTATTTGTGTCTAGTTTTGACACATCAATGATTTCATTTAATATCGCATACATCAAGTTCAATATCAGCAAGCACAACACATGTAACGAAATAGCTGCAAGTCAGGATAATTAAGCTTAACACTTGCATCTGCACAACTACAACACAATCAAAGATTGTCTACATCAGCATTCTACATCAACAATCAAATTCACTTAGTCAAGTTAATGCATTTCAAAGAAAAGTCTACATCAGCATTCTTGCAAATCAATTTTAGAACTTGTAATCAAATTCATTTTTTTAAGTGAATCATTAAAAATTCATTGTTAATGAATTTTTAAGAGAACAAGTGAATCATTCGCGCGAATAAATAATAAGGAATCCTGACTTTTCTGGTGGACGCTCTATGTTGCGGCCATTATTTGGTCGGCACTTGGAATTTTGGCTTTACCAAATGCCATAATGATGCAAAGAGATAGATTCAAGATTTTGCATCCCAGTCATTTGCTTCACATGCTTCATCAACATTTCAGTCGGCATTCAATGTTGTTTGATGCATTCGAAAGCAATGGAAATGGTGTTCTGAAATAGTAATTTGGTTTTTCTTTCATTAGCTTGCAGATAATGAGGTTGTGAATTGGAGCCACCATCCTTTGAAAACAATGTTTTCCTGCTCCGTAATTAGTATTACCTGATCTAGATGCCAAGTCATATATCTGCACCGTGCATCAGGAAACACGATTCCAAAAGATCAATGAGTAGTAAAGAAATTCCAGCAGAGCTTTATAACATCACTTGGCATTGTTTTTCCAATAGGATAAAAAACTCATGCACTTGCAGACACTCGTTTATGATCTCCATTGGATCCGTTTGACAATCTCAGAAAATCACAGGCCACAAGGTTTCTTCTAGCAAAGAGAGAAAACTTTGCCTTGGCTATTGATGATTTGCTGGTTGAAGGAGCACTAGCTTCAGCGCCACCAGTTCCCGAAGGTGGACCAACAACTAGATTCGGCAACGGTCTATCCAAGTTAACAGCCAAAGATCCTCTATTCGCTTCAAGAATTTCAGAGACTCAACCCATCCTATGACATGCAGTTGTCATCACTTTGTGGTGCTTTTCTGGTACTGATTTTTAATCCATTTTATTCCTGTGCTTGTTCCAATTTTAAGCTTCTGAGCTCCAACAGTGGCAACTACCTTGTCCTTCTCCAGACTTGATAATGCAACCACGTTCACCTTAGCCACTTTACCCTTTCCATTCTCCTTCCTTGCACCAGACTCAGATTTATTGTTGTACTCTTCATTGTTACTGTCCCACTGATCAGCACAGCTGTTGCCAGAAGCCATAAAGGAGTTTCCCCTCTAAAATTGATTTCCTCTCTAAAATTGTTTTTATGTTTCCTTTGATATGTTGTGAGAAGCAGAGGAGATCACCTACATGAGCTTCTTCTAAAGCATTTGAAAATTTCAAATATTTTTGAATGAGGCCTTGTTAGAATGAGATTTTAAAAGGGGGTTTCAAAATAGCTATTATATGAAGGTAAGATAATTAGTGATTATAGAGAGATTAAGTGCTTCCATATTTTATTTAAGTGAGCATTTAATTTTAAAAAAAAGGGGGGGTTGAGTTTGGAAAAAGAGGTAAAGCATGAGTATTTAAGTGACTTCATTTTCTAGCATTTGGAAGGTTAGAGTGATAAGAATATTTTGTATTTTGTGGAGTGATAAGTTGTCTTTTGTAATTTGGAGAGATAAGGAGTGTTTCCATTTGTACTTGGAGAGATAAGGTGATTTATTGTAAATTTGGAGGGATAATTGTTTTTTATTTGGAGTGATCTATGGAATTTTTTAGAGCAATTTCTTGTTGTAATTCAAAGCATTGTTTTACTTTCAGAGAGATTGAGTCGGTGAATATCTAGATTTTGAAGACAAATTGCTTCTAAAGGTTGTGAGCTTCCCATTTTCATTACTTGAAGGTGGAGATTTCTTATGTGCTCAATACTTAATAAAGATATCATTTTTTGGTGATTGTGTTCTAGATCCGCCCGAAATTGAATAAGGGGATCTTAGGTACACCATGTGTGTTTGTGATGGCACATGTTTTTTTATGGATTCATGTTGTTGCGTTTTGATTTGTGTCTATTTTTGACACATCAATGATTTCATTTAATATCGCATACATCAAGTTCAATATTAGCAAGCACAACACATGTAACGAAATAGCTGCAAGTCAGGATAATTAAGCTCAACACTTGCATCTGCACAACTACAACACATAATCAAATATTTTCTACATCAACATTCTACATCAACAATCAAATTCACTTAGTCAAGTTAATGCATTTCAAAGCAAAGTCTACATCAGCGTTCTTGAAAATCCATTTCAGAACTTGTAATCAAATTCATTGTTTTAAGTGAATCATTAAAAATTCATTGTTAATGAATTTTTAAGAGAACAAGTGAATCATTAAAATCATTGTAAGCTTTCTTGGGTGCATTGTTGACAGTGTTCAACACCCTTCCTTTATGCAAAATCAAGAGAGTGCATGAGTTTTTAAATCAAACAAGCAACAAGTTCACATCTCCTGCAAGCGAGCATGATTATTCATTCAAGCAATTTCCTTCAAGACAGTACAAAGATCAAACCTTCAAGCGAGCTAGAGTGAAGTTCATTGCAGCAACCATCAAAGCAACCAAACAAGTTCATCTCTAATACCAATCATGCAAGTTGAGATCGAAATCAAGTGAGCATGGCTATTCATTCAAGTGAGCGCTTAAACAAACACGATCATCATCAAGCGAGCGTGAATTGCAGAGTTTAAGCAAGAAAATTATACAATTCTAGCAAGTGTTCCAAGCAAGCACAACAAGCAACAAATCAAGCAAGCGTGCCATTAAAGCCACATTCAAGCGAGCCTGTCATTCAAGTGAAACAGTTCAAAGTATGACATCTACAACAAGAGAGCCTGATTTCAAGTAAGCAAGTTCATATGGCGCAACATATTCAGTTGTTAAAAATTCTTCACAATTTGATCATCTCAAGTGATGAAGACATGGTGCAAGTCAACAAGAAACTCTTGCTGATATTTCACGGCATCTACAACAAACGCATGAAACCATTGATTTTCTTCAACTAGATTCGCAACTTCAAAGCATTGAATTGCAAGAAAAGCGTGATACTTTCAATTCTTTGAGCCATCCAGATGATAGGTCATTCATCCCAACAGCTTCAAGTGTCGAATTTGTTCCCGTTCCAATTTCTTCCAAGCCCATCATCAAGCCATGGGAATAAATTCACAATAACAAGAATCGATGAGGCTTAGGATATGTCAACATTGACACCAACCTACATATCCTAGATTCCAAGCCAATTAAGTTCGTCAGTGGAGGATTTCTTGCACAACTCACCTCAGCTAGTTCTGAGAAATTTGCAGACAACCAAAAATGCACGCAACCCAAAGCTGCAGAAAAACAGAATTGTACGCAACCTAAAGTTGAATTCCAACCGAGATGTTCTCATTGTCAAAGAACCGGTCATATGGAAGATCAGTGTTATGATCTCCATCCTTTTCGCCATTGTGGTAAGCCCAATCATTCCTCAGAAAAATGTCGCAACCAAAAAAAATCAGCTAGATTGAAGATACATTATGAATGGATTGACCCTTGGAAATGGTCATCCACCGTCAACATATTTTCTTAGTTCTACAATCACATACAATCACACATAGTGAAGCCAATCGTGAAAATATGATGGTACTCTCATGCAGTTGAACAAGGGAGTACACCAGTTTAAAACTCCTACACCTGAAGGGGGGGAGTTTAGGAATACTTTCCAAGAGAAGTGTCTCTCCTTTTAGCTGAAAAATGGGGGCAAATGTCAATGAAATTGACATTGGTTGTCAGACTGAAAGTCTCGACAAAACCAGCAAAATCAGCCAGTGGGCATCATCAAAAAAATTTCCAGTGGGAATCAACAAATTTTCCAGTGGGCATCAACAAATTTTCCAATGGGCAGTCGACAACAAAGAAGCAGTGAACAGTTTTCAGCACAGCAAAAGCAATAGTGAGTTGTTTTTGACATCATCAGCTAGTGGGCTTTGAACAAATTTTGTCAGTGGACAAAGGATGCTGATTTCATGCAAAGGACAGATGGATCCTTTTGCAAATTTGCACTTGATGGAGTTGTCAAGAGAAATTCAGAGATGAATCAAACATACAGCTGACTCATGGTCTCTTCAGATTGCATTTTTTCAGCATCCAACTTTGGCAGTTTTTCAGGCAATGTTTTTTTAGGATCAACATGAGAACTTGGAAGATGGTTCCTCGTTCTTATTTTGTATTTGTCATGGAAGGGGGGAATATTAGCCTCTCTCAAATAACAATAATAAATCCAAAATAATAAAGTAATTAATTAAATATACCAAGTTAGGAATATGTGCCTAACTCTTGGGTTGTTCCTCAAATATTGGAGTTTGTTTAGTAACTCCTATCTTGGTGGGTTTTTGGTGAGAAATTATCTCAACCAAAGGAGTCTAAGATAGCACGGAATATCTTAGACATTTTCTCTCATCTATTTAAATTGTAAACTAAATTTTGTTAATAAGAGAGAATGATGAGAATGCCATGAGGCTGAAGCCTCTTTTCTGCCAATGTTTTGTCTGATTTTGTATCTGTGTTTTCTACAAACTAGTTCTGAGTTAATTATTTTTTCTACATCGAAGGATCAATTGATTGCAGAGATGCCAAGATGCTGAGTGATGGCTCAATTGTAGAGATGCATGAAAAGAGTTTAAGAGGAATTAGAAATAATCAAGAAGATGCTGGTTAATGAAACCGTGGAATCGAATAGGAATTCGATAGCGCAAAAATTTCAATGGAACGTTGAGCGAAGAAGAAGCGGAATGTTGAGAAAAGAAGAGGTCGGAACCGGAAAAGGTGGATTTGGAAATCCAACCTAGCAGTATCGCGTAAGTTTTAAATGTTAATTTGTTTTGTAAAATGGAACGTGATATCAGTCTAATATTGAAACGTAAGATGGAGGTGGTTTCTAAAAACCACGAATGTCACGTAAGTTTTTATTGTTAACTTATGAGATCGAATGGACACAATTTCCATCCGATCATGAGCTTGAGAAAATCAACGATGGTCGCATCACCAAGTTGCTGGGTTGTTCAGCGAGATATGAGCCAGCATTTATATTTGTTGAAATTTGAATGTTGTGGGCCCGAAATTATTATGTTAATAATTGATTTTTGATGTTAATAAGGTCAGTCTTTTGTATGAAATGAAATGGCATATGAACATGGCCCAAATGAATATTAAGTGAAGGGCACATATATCTTTTGATAGTTGGGGCTTTGGATTAAAAGGAATTCGAATATGAAATTCGAATACTCTTAAGAGAGTCTAACATATGGTTTATAACCATAGAAATAAAGACAAATAATAAGTCTTCATATGGTAAGTTTGTAAAGTAGACTTTGGTTATGGTTTTAACCATGAAGATTGAAACGTAAGCTTCCGCAGGTATTTATAGATTTTCCCAAAATTAACTTTTAAAATGGACATGCATTTTTAAATATGCAAAAGAGAGTGTTAATGTGGGTTTAGCGGGGTTTTTCCCACCATCAAGTGGTATCAAAGCATGAAGGCTCTGTTGAAATTGAAGATTTTTATTAATTCAATCTAAATGAGTGCATGTGATGAGAGAATGAAGGAAGATCAAATTTTTAAATCTGATATGCAGCAGATACACAATTGCAGTTAACATGATTGCAAAAATAAATGGAGAACAAGATCTTGCAGGGATCTTGTAGGTGAGATCAATTTTAAATATGATTTGAAATTATGATTGCAGAATTGTGGTTGCAGATATGATGAAGACAAGGTTTTGATGATGATGGCAGTACCTGATATCCAGCTAAAGGTTGGATAGGGAGAAAAATTGCAATGTTATCAAGAGAAAGTGAGTTGAGGAGATAGCCTAGAGAGAGCAAAAGAGGGTGCTCAAAAGGTTCCAGACATAGTGAACCAGTGCTTGCCAAAAGACCAAGTCCAGTGAAGGGATTGGTGAGGTAAGTGGCAGCAGGAGAGCTTCCTGTTGCAGAGGCTAGTGCAACTCATGGTGAGTGAGAAGCTCATGGAGAAGATGATCATGGAGGATTAGCAAAGAGGTTCTGAGGAATGCCACAGAGGTAAGATGACTGATAAGGAAAGAGAAATTGTAGTGACGAAAGTACAACTGGAGGTACTACAGGAATGGATGCAAGAAGAGGAAAACCAGAAAGGAGGATGGATCTTTCCACTGAAGGGAAAGAGAGTAATTTTTCAACCATTACAGATGAGGTGGAGAGAGAAGGAGATTGCCTTATTGAAGGAAGAACTCAGATTTCTTGAGTCAAAGATGGAATTTGAAGATTCCACATGCAGATCTGTTCAAAAGGAAGTGCTTGAGAAAGAAAACAATACTGAAAATTCTTGTGGTTTAAAAGCTAATGAGTTGTGTATGTTTGCAGGTACATCACAAAGAGATGAATAAGCTTTAAATTTTTTTAAAGGGAAGGAGGAAGAATTGAATCTGAAATCTGTTCATATCAATGCTGAGATAGCAAGATCTCAAGAGGAAGGCATGAAGACAGAAGAGTTTAATGAGAATATTCAGCAGAATATTGAGGCAAGAGATTAAGGACCATCTGATGATCGATCAAGAACAAGTGAAGGTATAAAAGGTTGTGTAAGGTTCCCAAAGTTTACTTCAATTGAAATTGTTGAATTGTATAGAAAATTAGATCTTCAGAGAAGAGAATTGGAGAAGAAGAGGATCTATGCACAGGATAATTTTCTGAAGAAGCAAGACAGAGAAATTGTCATAAATGACAATCAGATAATAGAGGATAAAAGAATGATTCATCAAAATGAAGAAGTTCATTTTGGTGAATCACAACAGAGAGACATTCATGAATCAGATGAAGGAAAAAGGAGAGATTAGCTGACAGTCTGATGATGGAGGATGCAAATCAGCATATTGATGTGCTGACAAAGAAGTTGGAAGGAAACTCAGAACAACATACTGATGTGTTGTCAGAGGAGAAAGTCAGTGAAGATTTTTTGAGTCTTGAAAGAGACTTAGAACTGTAGAAAGAAGAATTGGTGACTGGATCATCAATTAAGACCATTGGGTCTTGTGATTTTAAAATTGACAATTTGTTTATGTTCACAGGTATTGCAGAAGACAATCCATCTCTTGGAGTTGTCTTGAAAGAAGAGGAAATTTTGCAGAAAGAAGTTGAGACAGTCATGCAGAAACCTATTACTATTGGTGACAAGGGGAAGTTGGCTTGTCTAAATAGCCAAGAGGAGACTGAAGGACAGACTTTCAGAATTACCACAATGATGGAAAATCAGAATTCTATTATGATAGGAGATGAAAATGCAGAGTTTGAAGAACTTGATTTGATTGCTAGAATCAAACAAGAAGGTGAAGGAAAATTACTGAAGATTGTCAAGGAAGAAGAAGGATATGTTGAATTTAATTTGCAGCATATTGATGAGGTGTTTGATATGAAACAAATACAAGAGAGATGGCTGAAATGTTTGCAGGAAACATTTGAAGAAGAGAAAGAAATTGCAGACACTAGAGTAAAATTGCCTGAAGTTGTCAAAGGAGAAGATACTAGTATACAAAGAGGAATGAATGATTATGTTACTGCAGATAGAGAATTAAATGATAATTTATTTTTTGAAGATAAATTTGCAGGTGATGAGAAAAATAAAATTGTTGTAGAGGGAGATATCTTAAGAGATATTCAGGAAGTTTGGGAGGCAGCAACAATCAGGGAGGAAACATTGGCATTAGCAATAATGTTGGCAGCAACATGTGGGGTGACATTTGTAGGAGAACCAACATATGGGATAGTAGGAGCAACAGCAAAAGCAACTACAGCTACAGGAATTGAAAGGAGCAACAAGCGGCGAAGTAATTTCCAAAAAAAAGAAAGGCTGGACATAGAAATTGAAAACATCAGAAGGCTGATGATGAAGGTGTCTCAAAAGCAGCAGACGGTAGAAAGAAAGCAGAGGAATTTTAGCAAAGGAAAGACAAGAGAAGAATATGAGAGCATAGCTGGTGGCAAGTTGTAGAACAAGATATGGAAACCTGGAGAAGTGCAGTTGAAAAATAATGCAGCTGTTGGACAGCAGCAAAACAAAGTATGGGATCCAGGAGGCAGAGATTAAAGACACATGATCAAGAGATCATGATTAATTTTGACCTTGGGAGTCTGATGCAGGGGCATTAGGCTAAAAGAAAGATCCATGTATTTTATTAAACTTAGGGGTTTTTAAGTTTTTAAAGGAGTTGGATTTTTATGAATGATTTGAGTGGGTTTTAAGTATTTTTAATTAAAATTTGAGAGGAATTGTAAATGTTCTCGAATGTTTGAGAACATAAGAGAATTTAATCAGCTGAGGATTTAAAGGGAATGAGAGATTTTGTAAATCTTAATTTAGATTTGGTTTTATTATTTTTGGGATAAAATAGGATCCTTAGGGATTAAGTAGGATTCATAGGGAATTGTTGAGATAATGAAGGAACTGAAAACTAAAATAGATTTAGGACCTTTTTGTATAAAAAATGTAAGCCTCAAAGGCATTAAGGCATAAATCAGTAGAGTCGTGAGGAGTTAGAGTAGGAACAGGGTTTTTGTAAGCCTTCGGGAAAAGTTGGAAGAAGGCCAGTGGTTGAATATTAGGCCTAAAAGGAATTTTCCATGTAAATATTGTTTTTAATACAAAGGTTTTTTGGAATCTGAACTCTGATTGATTTGTATTTATTGGGAAATTTAGCATTGATCACAATAGATTGATGTTATTTAATGAAAGTTCCATAGATTTTGATTGAAGTATAAAATGCCTGAGTATGTGTTAATATTCAAGAAGAAAGAAGTCCGATGTAATCACGGTATGTGTTAACACACAAGATTCAATTATGAATTCATTTTTTAATTCTGAGTTATATGGCTATGGGATTGTTGAATTATAAATTTGTGTGTAATCGAATGAATTTGAAACTCTGTGCGTAGTAGTGATAGATGAATAAATCTATCATGAAAGGGGAGAAATCCTTTATGAAAAATAACCATTTTGTTGAGCAGCAAACAATGAAGAGAGGTGGAATTTACAAATTAATGGCACTAATAAAATGAAAATCGAAGGCGTAGAAGGTTTGAAGATTTATTGATATCTTAAACCAGAAAGTACATGGTATAGACGCAATGAATTGGTTGGTATCATGGACGCAGAGTAATGGAGTAAGAATCACAGTGCTCTGAAATGAATCGAAGGATCAATTGATTGCAGAGATGCCGAGATGTTCAGCAATGGCTCAATTGCAGAGATGCGTGAAAAGAGTTTAAACTGAATTAGAAATAACCGAGAAGATGTTGGTTAATGAAACCGTGGAATCGAATAGGAATTTGATAGCGCAGAAATTTCAATGGAACATTAAGCAAAGAAGAAGTGGAATGTTGAGCAAAGAAGAAGTCAGAACTAGAAAAGGTGGATTTGGAAATCCAACCCAGCAGTATCGCGTAAGTTTTAAATGGTAAGCTGTTTTGTAAAATGGAATGCGATATCAGTCTAATATTGCAATGTAAGATGGAGGTGGTTTCTAAAAACCACGAATGTCGCGTAAGTTTTTATTATTAACTCATGGGATTGAATGGACACGATTTCCATCCGATCATGAGCTTAAGAAAATCAAAGATGGTCGCATCACCAAGTTGTTGGGTTGTTAAGTGAGATATGAGCCAGCGTTTATATTTGTTGAACATTTGAATGTTGTGGGCCCGAAATTATTATGTTAATAATTGATTTTTGATGTTCATAAGGTCAGAGTTTCGTATGAAATGAAATGGCATATGAACATGGCCCAAATGAATATTAAGTGAAGGGAACATATATCTTTTGATAGCTGGGGATTTGGATTAAAAGGAATTTGAATATGAAATTCGAATACTCTTAAGAGAGTCTAACATATGGTTTATAACCATAGAAATAAAGACAAAGAATAAGTCTTCATATGGTAAGTTTGTAAAGTAGAATTTGGTTATGGTTTTAACCATGAAGATTGAAACATAAGCTTCCACAAGTATTTATAGATTTGCCCAGAATTAAGTTTTAAAATGGACATGAATTTTTAAATATGCAAAAGAGAGTGTTAATGTGGTTTTAGCGGGGTTTTCCCGCCATAAATCTACCTCAAAATCTCCTTTAATGGTAGCCCTACAGAAGACAATTAAAGTTGTTGATGGAGGGGCTAATTCTGAGCTAGCTATAGAAACAGTTTTGCATTCTTCACTTCCAGAGCCTGATTCTATAGTCCATCCTTGTGGTTCATTTAGAAATACCACAAAATTTGAAAATATATTATTGCCAAAGAATTCATCATGAACCATGCTTAATGTTGTGGACACTCCCTTGTTAAGGATATCAGGAGTTTCAGCATCTATAGATGAGATCACTAGAGGGGATATTTCCAGGGGAACCTTGGAACCTTTACAATATTCATAATCTATGAGTGAATTGATCACTACTGATATGTCATATTTGGGAAGCTCTGATGAGGGATATGAAGGAAAAACATAAACTTCTAGGCTAGTTACAGAGTTTTCTACAAAGGGTGCTCGAGTAGTAAATAAAGAAATAGGATATATGAAGCTTGATAAAAATAATGTTCTTGTAGTAACATTGAAGATCCAAACATGCATTGAGGATGGCATTAAATTATATTCAAAACTTAGAAATGTGAAGAATAAACAGTTTGAATCAACAGGGCATAAAGCTAGACAAAGCTGCAGCAATAATTTTGTTAATTCCATAATTGGAGAGAAGAAATATATTATAAATGTTCTCCATATTGAGCATGGGAATATTATGGTTTCTGATTCCCCATCTGTGTTTTTAAGTTCACCTGATGTTGACATAAACAAAGATTTGAGTTATTTTTCCAATTATGTCATTAGAAAAGAAATACCTAGTTTGCATGTTCGGGAGAGCAAAATCAATGGACTGCACGAGAGTAGGTTGGCATCTCAACTTGCTATAGTTGACAATGGCACAAAAGTTGTTGATCAAAATATGATGAAAGAGAAAAAGGGTGATGTGTTAGATGTATATGACCAATCAACAACATATATAGGCAAGGTGTCTGAATGGGAATTACAATCACAAGCTACAACAATGCTCCCTAAAGATGATATGGCTATTTTGGAGGAAAAAATAGGTTTTCTATCTGGTAAAAATTTTGTTGACTGCGAAAAATCTTCTGGATATAGATAAAAGGGTAGGGTTAACCAAGATAGTGGTAAAGTACTTGGGGAAGGTTCAACTACCAATGTGAAGGCAATTGACACACAAGATAATGGTCAAGTATGCATCACTAATAGTGATATTTGTGAAACGCCTGCTCAACTTCAGGTGTCATCTTTTCCTGTTGAAAGTGAATACAAGCAAGATTTGGTAGCTATATTGACAGAAAAGGAGAATAAAATTTATTACAATATTTTTGCAAAGAATAATGTTGCAAATAGTGGTGATGCTGCAAAGGTAGTTGTCAACAAGAAGAAGAAAGAGAAGGATTTTTTCAGTAAGGCAAATGTTGCAGCTCCCATAGGTGATTTATATAATTCTTATAAGTTTTAACTTGAGGAGAAGAAAGAAGATGTGAACCTTCTAAAACCATCCAAAGTAGTAATTGATGTTGTCAAGAGTAATACTTCTTCAAAAGATCCTGAGAAGCAAGTCCCGAAAGAAGTGGATAACTTGGAAGATGCAGTTGATCTTTCAACTCCTATGAATCAAGTAGCTATTTTAGCTATTAAATATTCAGGAGATAGAAAGTACTCTAGATATTTTTTTTTAACAATGAAGGAATAATGCAAAGATCTAGCAAATGATTTCAAAATTTGTCCACACACTATTGAATTACTTGGAAATTCCCAAGCAATTGCAAGTCATATAGAAGAGGATGATGCATTAGCAAGCACTACAAGAGGACTTGACAGGAAGCTAAGTGGTAATTATTGACTTGAACGTCATGGGAGGAATATGGTCACTTTGGATGATGATATATGGGCCAAGACGGTGGATGTTTTTTCTGTTGGCCATGATATGTTGATGGATGCGGGTCTTAATGGTTCCTCTGTGTGTTTCGTACTGGCCTAAGTTATAATATTGGCTTTGCAAGAAATACGGGTGCAACACAAATGAGTATGAATGGAATCCTTCCTGGAGGCCTTATGTACAAGCACCATTTCCACAAGTTGGACTAGTGAGAAATAATTTTGATGCTGATAGGTGGCAGTGTGATTTTGGTTCAAAAAATGGTTTGATTCCTCCTCCACAACCTTCTCTACCCATAATTCATAAATCAGAGAACCGATATGAAGTGGGCAAGGTTTCTGATGATGATCAGTTGAAACAAAGACAAATTAAATCCATCCTTAATAAATTAACACCCCAAAACTTTGAGAAACTTTTTGAATAGGTCAAAGAAGTGAAAATTGACTCTGCATCATGTCTTCGTGGTATAATATCTCAAATATTTTACAAATCCTTTATGGAGCCATATTTTTGTGAAATGTATGCAAAATTTTATTTTCAGCTTGCTGCAGGATTACTAGAATTTTATGAAGATAATGAGAAGGTTGTTTTCAAACGATTTGTTTTGAAAAAATGTCAAGAAGAATTTGAAAAATGTGAAAGAGAAGAGACTGAGACTGAGAAAGCAGAAGAGCATGGTGAAAAAAAACCTTTTGGCAGAAGAAATATGGGAGAAGAAGATTGTAGCACAACAGTGAATGTTAGGAAATATAAGGTTTATTGGTGACCTTTATAGATAAAGTATGCTGGCCAAAATAAATATGCATGCATGCATCAAGAAATTAATTGGTGAATTTCAGCATCCAGAGGAGGAAAATATTGAAGCTTTGTGTAAACTGATGAGCACTATTGGTCAAATGATTGACCATTCAGAAGCGAAGGAACATATTGATGCTTACTTCGATAGGACGACAAAAAATTCTAATAATTAAGAGCTTCCCTATAGGCTGAGGTTCATGTTGAAGGATCTGATTGATATGAGGAGGAATGGATGGCAACAAAGGATGAAAGTTGAGGGCCCAAAGAAAATAGAGGAAGTGCATCAGGATGTTGTGCAAGAAATACATGGACAGGGAGGTATCTCGCGAGGTACCAATATGGGACATTCATGTCGAAGACTTGTGACACCACTTGATCATGGTGTGTGAGGCCCTGCGATGCCACCTTACATGGTAGTTGCAAAGATGGGTTCACATCCACAATGGGTGGGATTAAAGTGCCACAACCTCATATGGGACTATGTGACTATGGATTCACCAATCAAGATGTTCAGATTGTGGATAGGGCTCAATTTGAAAATCGGTCTATGCCAAGCCCTTCAACACACATAGCTTATGATGACAGCCACTCGACTCTTGGTCCTCAAGGAGGTCTTAGAAAGGGAATAGGAGAGAGGGCTCAAAATCTTCCATATGTTAAGAGTTCTCTAGTAGCTATTCCACCGTTTGCATCTCTGAGTAATGGATGAACAAGTTCAGGTATGATTTCAGGTTGTAGTTTTGACCGGATGTCAGTTGGTATGAGAGATGAAATTTTGACAAGGAATTATGCTATAGAAAAGACTTCATTTTCAAAATCTTGTGTCCAGGAAAGAATTTTTTTGGATAATTACATAAGAGAGTTTAATAATTCATATTCATTAGGTGATAGAGGTGGGAAGACTGCAAATGTTGAATTTCAACTGCAAGAACATTATTCTCAAAGAATTTTTAGTTCACAAATCACCGAGGTTCAACTTAGGAAACATGATGAAATGGAAATCAAAGAATATTACAGGTGCATTCGTTTACAAAGAATCAATGCATTTTCATTATTTCTTTTAGATAAGTCGACAAGTTTCCCTGAATTTTTCTTAAATTTTCGAGGCACACCATCCAGTGTGACAGATTTGGAGGAAAATATTTGTGTAGATGAACTTATAGCACCATTGTTCCATTCAAATGTGGTTTCAACTTGGATATTAGAATATTTTTTCGGGAAGTATGTTGAAATCGATATTCTGGGGATTCTACTTACACATTTATGAAAGTCTAAGCCTTTGTTGCTAAATAAGGGAAAACTTACTGAAGGGTGGTGTGAAATTTTTTGTTTGTTCTTATTGTATTTTGAATTTATTTCATGACTGCCACAGTATATGGTCATGTACGATTTTAATTATAACTATATATAATTTTGATGTTTCTAGGGTGGATAATGTACTATTTTCATTTGAGGATGCTACTGTTGATGTGCCCAAGGCTCTTGAGTTCCTTGGTAGGATTCTAGCAAAACCCGTTGTTGAAGAGATATTATTTATTCAAGATATAGAAAGGGAAATCAAGGATTGAGGTACAAATTCAGGAATATTATAAAAAATGGCCATGCAATAGAAGTTCTTGGAACTATTTTGGAAGATATTAATAGACTGAAGGGGGAGCATGTATTATCTTCTTTGTACAGAAAATCAAGATTTCATTTAGAAAGCTTAATGCCCAAGAAATGAGGGAATTTTGAGGAATTTCTCAAGAAGAAAAATATTCAATGTTTGTATCCAATTGGTATTAGTAGACATATGTAATTAAGAAAATTTTAAGGTATCATGCTCACAATTTTTCCTGATCAATTTTGTGGTTTATCTGTGCTCTCTCATGTTGAATAGTGAATGGTTGGTTATTTTTTAGCTCATGCTCTAACTAAATATGCATAAAAATATTACCGTAAACTTTTTTCTAGTACATATTTGTCTTTCCATCCTTTACATGAGTTTTAATGGAATACAATGGTCTCTACCATTAGATATTTAGTAATACATTATTGGCCTTAAAGGAGATTCTTCTAGAGATATACCTGAAGTAAACAGAAGAATTTGAAATATTGTTGTTACCAAACCTATTAGCTTTGTAACCTATCCTATTTTATATGCTCGAATAACCCTGCCTTGTGTCGAGCATTGTTAAGTTTTGCACTAGCTGATAGGAACCTAATTTTGTCATCTATGGGTCTTATTCCATTTTTTCTTCAAGATAATGTGTTATTAGCTTATATATATATATATATATATATATATATATATATATATATATATATGACATTCCCAACTCGTTTGTTCCAAAATTGTTGAAAACTTGTTTGATTGTGATCATTCAAAAGCAATATTTTTATGACTGAAGTAAATTGGTCATATAGTGCCCTGAAGAAATTGTTAATTTTTTTTAAGGATTGAAAAAGGTTCATATAGATCAATATTTATGTTTTATAGGGGTTGAATAAATTATCCACAAGTGACAAGGTTGTGTCAGTCATGGAAAAAACAGAGTGGTTGGAATAAGGGTCAAACTCTGCTACCAATAGAAAAATAAAACTGCACGAAGAAGGGGCGACCGACATTCCGGTTGGTAGAAAAGGGTCTACCAGCATCACCTCAAAGAAGCACATAGTTTCTAGTGTAGTTTTCTAGGAGAGGTAGGAAGTTATGGTCGACAGTCATTGGTGGAAGAACTCTGACCTGAACGCAAGCCCGCACTTGAAAAAACAAAACCACATGAAACATAAGGTGGAAACTCACTAAGAAGGAAGCAACACGAGCTAGACTATTAGACACCATTCAACCATTGAGAAATTGCGAGGGAAAAAACACACAAATGACCAATAGAAAGGAAGATGTCAGCATAGTTAGTTTTTTGATGGAGGAGTTCTATCACAACCAGCTAGACCTATGTTAGTGAAGGTTTAGTAGCCACCACACATGTGGTAAGTAGCCTAGTTGAAGCTGCAGTGACAGGCTGTCAGGCACAATCAGACTGAGAATTGGTGCAATTGTAGTTGACAAGTGGGGAAGCACATAGATCATAGTCATAGGTAAGTAGATGGGTTTTCGGGCCAGGTGCAGGAGCCTGCGTCAATCTTCCTGCGCCTACATCCAAATATTATTGCCTTAAAAATGGTGCACATTCTAAAATATAGTTGTTTAATAAGAATACATCCTCACATGTCACATTTGGGACAAGAGTTGCAGGGAATCTCCAAAATTCCCTCTCTACCCGTATCTTTCCTTGTACCAAATCACTAACATTCATGCATAGCCTTTACTAAATTAAAAATATTTTCTCTCTTCAACATCTCATAGTTATAATGAACAATTGCCTCAACATGTTTTTTTTTTCAATGAAATTTTCCTCATGAGAAGGTGTCTCATCTTGAGGAACAATTTTCTCATCAGTAGACCATTTTGAGGGAATTTATAAAGAGGGTGATAGAATAAATTTAAGAGAGATAGTTGAATATGACTTCATATTCCCTAGTTTTGTAGGCAAGGTAGGTAATGAGGCATTGATGGATCAAATATCAAATGAAGAATTATAAAAAAAAAATCATTGTTTCCAAAAGTATAATAACCCTTAGCCACTTCATATGAAAATAGAGTTCTTCTAGGGGTTCTATGAATTCCTTCAAACAAACCAACTAAGAATTGCTGACAAACTGAAATACAGAGGTATGATTTTGGAGATTTCAATTCAATATTTCAGGCTTTAATTCCAAAAATTAGACAAGAATGAGATGATTTCAGACCCATATCACTATGTAATTTCATCTACAAAATCATTGCAAAAATTATTGAATGTAGGGTCAAAATCCACTAAGTTGATACCATGTCATTGGAAAAAAATTTCATCCTTCTTGGGAAACAAATCCATTATGGAATAAGAGTAGCCCAAGAAGGGATTTATAACATCAAACCAAAAAATTACAAAAAATTTTAGTGATTTTGTTTTTACAAGGCATATGATAGAGAAGAGTGGCATTATTTAGGGCTACTCATCCATATAGTGTTCAATGTGCAATTCGCTAGCTAGATAATTAATTGTCTTACCTCAATATCTTTGTAATTATAATCAATGGCTCAACCTATTATTCTATCATGCCTACAAGATACCATGGGTAGCTATGACTTATCGCTCTTCTGTTGTTTTCTAGTGTAGAGTAGGTGGTCTCAACAGAGTTATAACAAGGTCAAAAAGAACTATAATCTTGACAACTATACAAATAGGAATTTCCATAAAATTGACATATTTACTCTTTGTTGATCATGTTTTTCTTTTGATTGATAGGACCAAGGAAGATGACATTATGTTGAAGGACCCCACCGTGGAAGAACTTAAATTCCTACCTTAAAAACTACCAACAAATGAGGAGCTACAAGAATCAAAACCATCTTTGTTTTTAACCTAAATAGCCTTATTATCTCTGAGTATTTCCCCAATCAAAATGACTAGTGGATTCTCGTCATGGATTATTTATATCATTCTATCTATTAGTAAAATCCACAAAATGTATCCGTACATTTGAATCTTGGGAAAAAAACATGTAGTTATTATCATTTAAATTATCCATATCTCTTGGAGCCTAAAAATCCATTTGATTTCGATAATATTTATCTATAACCTCAAAAGAAACCGTATTATAACTTGAAGGAACATTATGTCCCGTTGAGTCTTGACAAAATATAATGGAATAAAATTGGGTGAAGACTAGATCCAGGTTTACCATGTTAGAACCTAGGTTCACTGAGATGATGACCTTGGTTTGAAGATATCCACCATACAAACTATGACCACCCATACTTATCATCGCCATCTCTCTTTCATCATAAATACTAACACACTAAGGACTTATAACTCGTGGAGGCCCATGGTATACATTGAAATGTAATTTATTAGAATACATGACATTTCTTATTATGAGATTTACCACATCCGAAAATGGCATCATTCACATCATTTTGAAGAAGTCTACAAATTAGGTCAACATAATTTTTTTCACATTTACAACTTCCCTCAAATTTGTTGGTTCCCTAAGCTCGAGCACTTTCATAACAATAATAGGCAAAGTCAAACAACAAAAATGGTACAAATCTCTTTTTGTTTGCTGATATTATAATGAAGTTTTATTAGAGACATTATTTGTTTGTTTGTTTTGGTTAGAAAAGGGTTTCCTATTGGTTTTATGTGACTTTCAATTTATCATGTAGCATGTTGAGAAATGGGAAAGAATAATGTGTGACATTTATGTTGCAGAAATTGATGTTGAATGAAAGGATACATATTTTAACCAAGCTACGGTTCACTTTAGTAAAGGCGGAGGAACATCTTAAAAAACTGCTTAAGAGTAAACCATATACAAAGTTTGAACATAAGTAATATATGCATTTTTATTTTGAATATATGTTCTTTTTTCTATCCAAGATATCACAACAAGAAAAATATTGATATTGTAGAAATTGTCTGAGGACCTCATTGAGGTCGAATTTTCTGATTTCCTACTTGATTGATACTTTCTCATATATCAGGAAGGCTTTAAATATGAATTAATATGTTCATGAAACAAATAAGATTCAAATTTTATAGATATAAAAGATAAAAACAAATGTCAATGTCTTCGTTTGATTGTTACTTGACTCTGGTGTGGGCAAGTTACATGAAATGTGATTGGAAAAATGATGGGGAGACAATGCATCTCACATCTTGGATATGAATAATTTGTTGTTAGAGATCGCTTAGCCACCTAAGCCATCAGCTTTGGAAATGTTTCTAGTAGCAATTCCTACGGTTTTTAATGTTTTGATTATTTCACATAATGGTTATTTTGGGCAAGAAAATGTTTTAGGAATGACAAACACGACATCGGTGGAAAGGTAAACAAATTTTTATCATTGCAATTTATATTCCATGATATCCTCTCTTTATTGTTTGATTGTATTTTAGACGTTTCTTTTGTGTTTGTTTTGTATTTTAACTATTAAATTTAAAATACTTGGTATCATGTCCATTTAAACAATAACCAAAGCTTGAAGATGAAATTAGTATTACACTATATTGATTGGAATCCTTGTAGCTATTTTGTGTTAAAATGTTTTCATGACTAGCAGAAAAGGTTACTTTCATGTTTTTATTTGAGTACATGTTGTTTATATACTTGACCAAGTTCATGTGTTAGAAAATGAAATGTTGTTCTGAATAAAACGACAAGGATTAAACATCACACCTCAGATTATTTGTTTTCACAAGTTATCTACTGCTTGAGCTTTTTAAAATATAACTGAGCTGACATGATTGTTCCCAAGCTTTCCCTGAAAGGTGAATACTAAGTTACTAAGGTGTTCTTTTCTATATATAGTGAAATTTTATTTTCTTTGCTTATGTAGGTCATCTCTCCACATTATAGTGGCCACTATCGCCCCACTGAAGAAAATTTGTTCGAGTTTATTACTTATATGGGGAAAATGGATTTTACATTGCTGATGTTGAGGTATATTTCGTATAAACTATTTATAGTCTAATTTGGTTTGTATTTTATTGTTCATTGTCTTTCATGTCTTACACTCTGCATTGTATTTTCTTTCGTTTTCAGAAAATGAACTCAGTATTGATGGTAAGAAGCAAGAATTGAAGAAAGAGGAGAGAAATAACATTGGAGTGACAAATGAAAAGAGAGAGAGAGGAGAACTGGTCCAGTGATACCCTTAGAAGCAATATCCTACATAAGACACACATATAAACACTGATGGTCAAGTCTTCATAGTTGGTGAATTCACGTGCAATGCCTTGACAACACAACGATAATGTTTTGAAGTCATGAAACATCATTTCATGTGTAAATTGTAGTCCAACCAATATTAAGTTGTAAACTCATATTTTAATACTTTAACATTTAATATAATATAATTTGTGTGGTTGAAATTATTTATAGTTTCACTAGATATTGTTTAGTATTGTAATTAACATATGCAACTATGTGTTTTCTAATAGATGAGCATGCACATTGTATGACATTGTTTATATCATACAAATTAATTTATGTTTCTTAATAATGAACACAAAATCAATTTAAAACTACTAAATTAGTAGTTTATGTTGATTAATGATTAACACAAATAAAGAAAATATACGACTAAATTACTCATTTATAATGATTATTAATGAAAGTAAATGAAACGAATATAAACTAGTAAATTAGTCATTTATATAATGAATATGAAACTACCAAGAATCGATAAATGACTACTACAAATGATAAATTTGTGATTACAAATGAAGACTAAATTTTGCATATATACGACTATTAGTAGCTCATTTACAATATCTTATAACAAGACCAAAATTTAGTCATATTTTTTTGGTCATTTATTGGTTTCAAATTATGACTAAAATTTGCATATATGTGGCTATTAGTAGCTAATTTACATTACCTTATAACACGGCCAACATTTTAGTCATATTTCTTTGGTCATTAATCGGTTTTCTCGGATGATCATATAGTAATATATTTTGTTGTATTTGGTCATTAATTGTGACAATTAATGACCAAATCAATGATTAAATCAATGACCAAATCAATGACTAAATTAATGACCACATCAGTGACTAAATTAGTGACCTAATATACTACTAGACAACAAAATTGAGATAACTAATTAATGACTAAGCTAAAAACAACTAAACTTTGGTTGTGCTATAATGTACTATAAATTAGCTACTATTGGTCATTGACTGAAATATACTCGTTTATATGCAAATTTTGGTTGTTTTTTTAGTAATTAATTAGCCATTTTGTACTATTGTCTAAATTCCCATTGCAATTATACTTTAGCTTTATTCTTAGTTTTAGGAAAAAAATTAGGAACGGTGCTCTTCTCTGCCTTCCAACCCCTCTTCATAACTTTCTACTACCCTTTCTACAATTTTTCTTTTGGATTTTTTACCTCGATTTTCTTCATTTCTCACTATCTCCACAGTATTGGAGTTTTATTTTTCTCTTATATTGTGATAATAATCTCATGTTCTGCACTAGAATTCAAAATATATTCATGACTTTCTATTAATTGTATTCGTTTAGCCTGTAAACTTCTCATCATCCAATAAATATTTATTGGGTGCTTGTATCTATTTCCTTAAATGCACATAAATTTCATCTTCTACCACATGGTTTCTTCCTTGAAATTCATCCATTGATGTACTATTAATGGTTTTTTGTTTCTAAATTCATTATGTTTTATGTGTACACAAAAATTAACGAATGAATTAATTAGCGTAAGTGGCTCAAGATCTCAATGTTGAAACCTCACACGGATACCATATGTCACATCTCCAGATAATCACGAAGAAAACTATTTCCATAAAGTAAGAACACTAGAAAAAAAAAATTTCTTTTTAACAATGAAAGATATTGCCTCTCCAATCTTCATTTTTCTAGTTATTTAGGTTCTAGCTACTCATTTTGGTTACACACACATATCTAAGTAGTTATTGAAATAGAGTTCCTTCCACATTCTAATTATCAAGTCCCATCTTTCCCTTCCTCCATTTCATCTATCTATATATATATATATATATATATATATATATATATATATATATATATATATATATATGAGTTTATTAAATTGTATATGTTGTACCAGTTATAATATTGTGTTGGTGCGCGGTTATTTTTCTCTTTTATCACTTGATACATATAACATTTACAATCAATTATGGTAATATATAATATGTTTATATCATTCTCGATAACACATATGATTCCACATGCTTAACAATGTGATATGCTATAAATACCTAATACATTTATAGGCATGGCTTATGATAAACAATATATGTCTTAACCCTTCGTTAGCATATTACATGGGGTATACTTATTTTATCATTAGCATATATGAAATAAATGTCCTCATACTTATTTTATCGACTTTATATTGACATTGTTGGCTTTCTCTCATGATACTAGATACTTCGATCTAGTTATTGGAAACTATGGCTTCATTGACGACTCTCCCTCATATCCACATGGAGTTGGTATCGCGGTCATGCTCAACACTGTAGATATCTTCTTAGTATAGACATTGGAGATTATACGACTGTGACTTAGGGTAACTATCCCACCCAACCAATTCGATGTCACCTCAGTTGCGTCCATTCAAAAACTATTGTGGCTCTACGCTGAGTGAAAACTCTACTCTAACATTTTGTTTCCAATGGTTAATTGGCTCTCCTTTCACCAATGAACCCCTTTAATGTTTGTTACAGAGGGGTTCCTACGTATTCTAGCAGTAAAGTTGAGGTATGGATGTTGTTTCTATGTCTTCTAGCTAGCTTTATTTCTGTATGTAATGATAATTTTTTACAACCCCATATTTAACCTCTTAGCTTTACAAATTTTCTAGGGTCAACCAATTTTCTTCTAATGAATTTTGCACAGATCCTAAAATAAACCATTGGTACCACTCTGTGGCTACTACTAGATTTTTTTTAGGGGTTTCCATCAAGGTTTCAAGGTAATTCGTTCATTATTTGTCTGAAACTAATGTTATAGAATAACTTTCCTCTATACTTACTACAATTTTATTTTAACTAAAATCCCTCATTTTATTTTACAGGACATACCCATGGAAGTTCCTCTTTTCGTTGGCTACCACAGGTAAGGGAGACCCCAAGTCTTAGTATTTTATTATCTCTTTAGCAGTATGGATTTTTATGATTTTCACTAACAAAACCTTTTATCTCTAACTCCGTTACATTAGAATTTTTCATTGCCTTAACATGTAAGAGGGTTTCCTAGGCTTTTCACTCGACTCTTCTTTGAATTCAAACATGGAATCTAGGTTCTAATGTTTTGCTTCTACTTACCACCATATTGATCTGCAACAAAGCCTTGGCTTCCTCACTAGTGTGAAAAGGCATTTTTATAAGTTAGCAAGCTTATGAACATCCTTTTCCATCTATATTTAGATTTAACTGTTAAAAAAACATTTGGAATATTGAAATGAAGGTGGTTTCATCCCTCCATTTCCACATGCAAAATTAGACTCGTCGAAAAGAAAACAATATATATATATATATATATAATATTCTCATTTTTTTATAACCCCACGAGGTTCGAACTATATAAAAATACAAAGAAATTTCCTCGAGTTAAATCGGAAACTTATTACTCAATAGGGGATTGGTGTATTTTCTTTTGTTGCATCAATAATGGAACAAGTAATGAGTTAAAATTTTTCTTTTCTTATGGAATTTGTCTTTAGAGATATATAGTAGGAGTTATTTTTTTCCAAACTGTTATGAAACTAGCTCCAAAAATACAAGAAAAGAGAGATAAACATCTTAGAAATAAGCCACTTCGAGGGGGAAACCTCCTTTACATTACATAAATGAACAATTCTTGGATGGTACAAATGACAAAACCTCCCTTCTATATATAGGAGTTCATGGGGTCACAATATAATCCTAGCCAACCTAACAATAATAATGTAAGGGCACAATCATAACCATATGGGGGCTACAGGCATACAACAATAACAATAAGGGGGCTACACTAACAAAAATAAGGGACTACACTAGTAATATAGGGACCTAACATGCCCCTCTCCTTCAAACAAGTGCTATCCTCAATGATTTATTACTTCTTGATGCTTTTGTATAATATTATCATCCTCCAATGTGGAATATTCAATAAGTCCTTCCACTTGCTGAGATACTATGAAATTGATCGATTTCATATTTTTCTAGTTCTTGTTTCTGTGACTGATTCAGAACTTTTTTCTCTATGATGTTGATCTTCCCGTTGTTTCATTTGATTTTGCACCAAAGTTAGGTTATCCTTTGAAATTTTTAGAGCTTGTTGTTGATTCTCGATGTGATCTTACACTAATTTATCATCCATATTAGCTTTCATTTGATCCTTCAAACCATCCAACTTAGCCTCCACTTTTTCTTTTAAACCATCTATGTCATCTTTGATTTCTCTTTGTAAGATCTAAATTTGTTGCACTTGGTACTGTAATTTTGATATATCATTTTGCAATTCTTCCTCTTCATGAATCATAGTATATCTTTCTAAGGGCTTAATGGGTGTGGAACTATTTTTGGGAGGTCTTATATAATTCAATATTGATATGTATGTTTCAATATTCCCTTGGAATCACTTCAAACTGATTTTTCAAACAAATGCTATGCAAACTTGTTTAAATAATACCCAACTTTTTGTTACTTTTGAGGAGCTCGATATTGAAACTAACTTATCTCTGTGATTTCATATCTTCAATATCTGAAATTAGGTTATGTAGTAGCCCTCTAAATATTATTTTGAATGCCATAGGTCTGACATGATTTGGATTCTTCACAACAAATTTATTCCCAATCTCCCACAATGACCTAATTATGGACTGGTTCAGTAGAGCTCACTTGTATGGTGTGCCACGTGTCACTCTTTCCTCTTTTCGCTTTGAAATTGATATACAGGAAGCTACAGTCTGTGTACTTTCAGCCACTTCTTACAAAATCCCAATCTAATGCTCAAAGAGAGAGTTATGACGATTCTCCCATGTTTGCCTCTTTGAGGTGAAATTCAGGAGCTTGAAAAAACCCTAACTTCCACATATCATATGTCCAAAAATATTGCAAACCAAGATCTGAAATTTTTACACAAAGTTCCTCACGATTTTGGTTTCTCGTGGTATAAAATTCATCTTTTGAAACTTCGTAGAAAAAACGCTATAGCAAAAATTCTACATTGACCTGTTTGGAGCAGAAAAACCCTAGAATCCAAAGCTGTGATTCCAAATGTTATGAAACTAGCTCCAAAAATAGACGAAAAGAGAGATCAACAGCTTAGAAATAAGCCACTTAAAGGGGGGAAACCTCCCTTACATTACATAAATGAACAATTCTTGGATGATACAAATGAAAAAATCTCCTTTCTATATATAGGAGTCCATAGGGTCACAATATAATCCTAACCGGCCTAACAGTAATAATGTAAGTGCACAATAATAAAAATATTGGGGCTACAGGGGTACAATAATAATAAGGGAATACAATAGTAATATAGGTATCTAACACAAACTATTTTACTCTTATTATAGAAATCTATATAATTCATCTAGTTTTTATGTAACTTATTTGTACATTCAAGAATAATGTTTCCTTCTAAAACCTTTATAGATATTTTTGAACGCTTATGGATATCCATTGCCTATTTTTCTTTCTTTACCTCGTATTATTGGGCATGAAAATTTTGAAATGTTTAATACCACTTTCTTTGGTAGTTTTCTTCTGCATGTTTTCTTTGTATGATATATTTTTTCTTAATGCAATGAAGCATTGGCTTCCTCACTGGTGCAACAAGGCTTTCTTATAACATAAAAAGCTTATGTTACTTCATTTTCTGCCTATAGTTAGCTTGTATGGTTACAAGAACATTTGGAATATTGAAATCAAGGTGGTTTCATCCCTCCATGGTTGCATGCATAATTAAATTATTTCAAAATAAAAACGTTTATATATAATTGTATAATATTCTCATTTTTCTATAACCCCATAGGGTTAGGACTATATAACAATACATAGCAATTTCCTTGAGATAATTTGGGAACTTATTCCTTGACAAGGGATTGTTTATTTTATTTTTTTCATCAATAATGGAACAAGTAATGCGTTAAATATTTCTTGTTTACTTATGGCATTTCTCCTTAGAGATAGTGGAGTTACCTTACTCCTACATGTTTTACTCTTATTATAACAATATATAAAATTCATTTTCTTTTTCTATAACTTATTTGTACCTTTAGGGAAAATGTTTCTTTCTACGACCTTTATAGGTATTTTTGAACGATTAAGGATACCCATTTCCTATTTTTTTTATTTACTTCGTATTATTGGGAATGAACAATTTGAAATGTTTAATGCCACTTTCTTTGGTAGTTTTCTTCTAGATATCGTCTTTGTGTAATATCTTGTTTTCCAAATATATAAATTGTATAGTCTATATCAAGGTCATTTACAACATTTATATTTTGTGTATATATATGTTCACTTTAATTGTCTAGTCCAGAGCATCAATGATACATGTAACCGAGAACTGTTGTTAGTCCCTATGTCCTATCTTATTTGACTCGGGATTAACTTGGAAGAAAAGGTTTATGGAGTATTCCTCCTGGGTTTTCGAGGGTTTAACCTAAGTTCAACCCTGAAATTGACCGATATTATTAAATAATTTACTAAATTATTTATACACAATGTTTAGGTACAAAACAACATTCTTTCTTAGAACAATTTCAATAGAACCTAGTTTCTTTTGTCTATTCCAGTATGAATTTTATACACTCATCTTTAAATCTAGGTTGTTAATAGCTACTTTCACTTCTAACAACAAGCATTGTTCACCTATATTTTTTATTTTTTTCATTCATTTCATCTCTATTTTTCTTTGCTTTTCATACATATATAATGCAAATTTACTCTCACCTGTACCTGTCTCCTGACATCCTGCATTCAAAATTTTATTAATATGGAATTCATTCCAATTTTATTCTCTTTTTATGTTAACCGTAGAGTTCTACTTACCTCTAGGTAGAACTACTTATCCAAATATTCCTTTAGAATTAGTCGAAACACTTTCACATTCCTCCCAACCTTCAATTTTCCTCTACTAGCATTTCTCCCTAAGCTCTTCCTCTAACTATCAGGTAAAATAGGAGGATTTAAGGAGGTAATATCTCCTTACCCTATGCAACATCCTGAAAAACCTTCTTTGGGTTTACCAATATTTCTCTGCCATTGGTAAGGGTTAGATATATATTTTCTTTCTCTCCCAAAATATTTATTCCAAAATCCACCAGAAGGTATTTCTCTCCCACCCTGCCATTGTTTAGGTAGTCTGTATTCTCTATTTATTTTCTATAAATTTCAGGATTCTTCTTTCATAGTATGCAAAACCAGTAACTTCATACTAGTCATACACACCAACACAGAACTAGAAAAGAGAGTGTTATTTTTCCCCTTACCTTCTTTGGCATAACTATTTTGTTAATTTTTTCCCTGAAAATTAGAGGTTAATGTGTCATGTTAGTCTCTAACATAATTTTGATATAATTTAATTATTCTAACATAATTTCATTTAATTATTTTCTTTACGTTACAAATTAAAACAATATCTAGCACATGTTTTTTCTATTTCCATAAATAAATAAAAATCATAATCATGTAAGTCCTAAAATAAGTATTCCCGAGGTATTACAATAGGTTTTTTTATTCATATTTTATTATTTACGAGTACATTTTATTATTTATGAGTGTAGACATGTAAATTGATGATTGATAAACTTATATTAGCATCAAAAAAATGTATGCCATGATGCATTCCATAATGTAAAACTAGCAATTGCACCATATGTTGCAAAGGAAACGCTATAAAGCAGTGACATAGAAAAGAATAGTATAGAGGAAATTCTCTCACATGAAAGCAGTAACATAGGAAAGAGTAGTATAGAGGAAATCCTTTCACATGAATCATGCAGGTAGAAAGAGTAGTATAGAGGAAATGCTCTCACATGAATCATGCATAATAGCTATAATTAGACAGAGTGAAGAACATGATTGGGCTATTCAACAACAGTAATATACTTGAAAAATATAAATACTTTTAAAAAATATATCACAAATACATATAAATATTTAGAATACCATGAGAATGTCAAAAATACAATTAGTTTTCATATTCTCATTTAATTAACATATATTTCAACAATACAAAAAATAATAATATCATACTTAACTATAATTATGAATTATTTGTAAGCCTAATCATTTATTGTACATTGGTTGAGAGGTTTCGCCGAATAGAGTCTCTTGTGCTTATAACAATTTGGGAGAGTATTGGTCCTAAATTCTTCATATATCATCTTGAAGTGAAAACCGTTGGGAGGCCTCCACTCAATGTAACTTAAACATTTAAAGCCAAAATTTAAAATAAAAGAGGAAACAGACTAAGGAAGAGATGCCCACATCATAATATAATCACTCAGCCGAGAGATATAGCTCTAATGATATTAAACTTAAAGTGAAACTATTACAATTTTATAAAAATATAAATACTTTTAAAAAATATATCACAAATACATTTAAATATTTAAAATACCATGAGAATATCAAAAATACAATTAGTTTTCATATTTTCTTAACTATAATTATGAATTATTTGTAAGCCTAATCATTTATTGTCCAACGAGAGAGATTAGAGTTCTAACAATATTAAACTTAAAGTGAAACTATTACAATTTTATCATAGTGCATTATTTTTTTTCATTAACATTAAATATAAAATAGAATATAAATTTTAAAATAAACATAAAAATAATTTAAATTTATAACAATAATAAATTTTAAGTAAATATTCAATAAAACTAAAAAAATATAATTAAAAAAATCAAAACATACAACTTTTAAACTAATAAAGCTATATTCTTAAATGAAAAAAAAAATGTATAATATATATATATATAAAATGTATGCTCTTAATACCGTATATAAGACCTGAAACCGATATCCCTTCATTTAAAAATATACATATTGTCATGGTTCAACCAGAATTTATACAGAAAATAGCTTACTGTGGCTTGTTCCTCGCTCAGAAGATGATGGAGGCATATTTCTTTGGACTTTGGTGGGCAAAGGCAATCGAGTGACTTATCATCAATACGCCATGGATCGAATGGAGGCCATATGGGGTGCCGACTGTCTCCAATTCAAGCCCGAGAGATGGGTGAACGAAAAGGGCCATTTCGTTCCTCACAGTCTCTTCAAATTAGATGTTTTCCAAGGTGGAGCTTGTGTTTATCTAAACGAATAACAAATTTGTAGTTGATAAACAATACGATGTCGAATATTTTCCTTCTTGAATTTTATAGTCATATTCGTAACTATGATATTTATTTCTCAAAATTCGTAACTATGATATTTATTTCTAAAAAGAAACTATGTTGAAATATAGTTTTGGTGGTGAGCTGAATCCAGGTTTGGTATTCTTATCTAGTTTGCAGGGTGAGGTGAATTTAGTATTCTTTTCTATCCAAATTTGGATGATTTGATCTCCCCATGAAAAAAATTGAGATGTTATCCAATTCCACGTATTCAAAATATGGCCACATGACACGTTACAGGAGCTTCGTATCATCTCTACCTAAAATTTGGATTGTTTTGGTGAAAAAATATACTTCTAATCTTTCAGGTGGGAATAATAGAAGTCATCAGAGGTTTCATGAGGTAGTGACGACATTTATTTGTACCATGAATCTTTTAAAACGCTACCTTAGAGTAACATGTAACTAGCGCACAACTTAAAAGGCTCTTCCTCCCTTCAGGGTAACCGACCTAATCTGCGTTCAAAGATCACTTCAACGAGACTTTTCAACGCAGTATATTCTTTTTGCTGCGACTTTCTCGGTCAGCCAACATAGTAGTGTAGATGATGCAAAGATCTCTTCACCTTGAATACTAATTTATTTGTCACATTTATTTTGCTACGAGTTTCTTTGTGAGTAGAAGAACAATACAACTTCAAATGATTTAAAGATCTCCTCACCGGGACTTTTGAAACTAAATATTTTCTTCTTGATATCTATTTGCTTCACTTTTCTCTGTGAGCCAGTAGAATAGTGAAAATGATTTAAATATCTTTACATCGAGGCTCTGGAAACTAAATATATCATTCTTAAAATCTATTTTGCTGCGATCAAATGATTTAAATATCTTTACATCAAGACTATGGAAACTAAATTTTTCCTTCTTAAAATCTATTTTGTTGCGAGTTTCTCCGTAAGCAAGCAGAAGATCTCTTCACCAAGACTCTTGAGACTAAATATTTCTTCTTGACTTTTATTTTGCTAAGAATTTCTCCGTGAGCCAGCAGAACAATGCAAATAATCTAAACGTATATTCACCGACACACTTAAACTAAATATTTTATTTTTTATATTTATTTTTTTGCGAGTTGCCATGGGCCAACAGAAAAATGAAAATAAAATGCAGAAGTAGATGCAAATCATCAATAGAATCCATTACTGCCCTAAAAACACAAAATACGGGATTAGTGATCACTAAAACTAAAATAGTTTGAACAAAATGTGAAAATGTGAGCATGGTAATCACTGAAACCAAAGCGTTAGGGGCGACATTATGTCGAAAACCAAGCCTATTTTGAAGAAAAAGTAGACCCTGTTTACAGAACCAAAGGCAAAGGCAGACGGAAATTCCAAAGATTCAGAGAAGTAAAAGGGAAGACAGATGAGTAATAATCTGAATTCTAAAATCATAAACAAAATATGTGATGCAGGATAACGACAAGAAAATAAAAAGGTAGATTATAGTCAAAGTTGCTTCCAAACTGTAAATCTCGACCTACAGAGGTTCAATTTTACCATTTGAAGGGGAAATGTTACATTTGAAGCCATTGTTCCTACCATTTTCTCTCGATATTCAATCATATAACCGAGTGAGGATGAAGTCGACTATTTCTAAAACCGTTTTTCTCTCTAACTGATTAATAATAGCAGTATTTAATCCTAAGGTATATATTATTCCAATCATTTAACATCAAAATAAATGGTGCACAATAATACACCTGGCAGTTTTGGAAATTGTTTTCAAATAAAGAAACTTTACAGCGTAATTAATAGGTTTATTAAAATTAACTAAATTATACATTATTTTAAATTATTATTATTCATTTTTTCAGAGGAAAAACAACTAGTTTCTGTTAAAATAAAATACCAATACAAATTATTCTTATTCTTATATGAGTCGTACATATATACATTTCAAAAAACATGCAATAAGATTTTTTACTATGGATACACTATATTTATCATGGAGATTTTACTTTTTGTTACAATATCTTGACTTACTAATACCACATTCCAAAAATACCATAACTCTTCTTCATACGACATTTTTTTTATTAATAAATTTAATTAAAATGGAAGAGAAGACATACATACGTTTAAGATAAATCTCAACCTCTCATTTATAACTGTAAATCCTACCATCCACCTAATAATTACTCATAAAAAGAAAATACTAAATGTTCTATTCATTTAGTTAATTAATTGAGTTAAATCATATTTCTCAATTAATATCTATACATAATTCACATTCAATTTATTGTGTCGCGAGGTTGTTCTCTCTATCCTAGTATGGAAGTAATTTTGTAATGTTCTGTCATGTAAACGTAAAATATAATTAAAATTAAAATAATAATACTAATAATCGTAGTTAAAAACTATTAACTATTAAACTAGGATTTATAATTAAAAAAATAAATAAAGAGGTAAGGTAAAAGTATTTAAAATAAAATAAAAATAAATTATAAATTATAAATTATAAAAACTTAATGCTTATAAATATTGGTACTGTAGTTTGTAAAATTGAGGTCATAGAGTCAATTTACATTGGCACTTTTTTGGCTTGAGGTTTTCAAAACTGATGGTTTTTCCATTGGTATTGTTATGTAATATAATCTATTTAAAAATGTGAAAACTCTTTTGTAATTTTCCTTTGAGACAAGAATGATCACTAAAATAAAATGGTTTTAGTGATAAGAAAAAATGATATATATATATAGCATAGATCCATCTTAACTTTGATATATCAAGAACCGAGAGGGATCAAATCTCTTGAGGTGAAAATCTTTCCTCAAGTTTTTCACTCAAAAAAGAGGTTTTCACCTTGAGACATTTAATCTGTCTCGATGGTTGATAGATCCAGGGTTAAGATGGATCTAGGCTAGTTAATTTTCATGAGGTGGTCTATTTTTATATTAAATTTAACATAAAAATAATATATCTTCTAATATAATAAAAAAAATCCTCTCCAAATTAATGTGGTTGACCAATATATCTAGAGTAGTCTAATAGTTTTGTGTTTTTTTGGTTGAAATCTAGAAAAAAGCACATTTTTTTTCGTTAAATCATGATTTTTGTGTTGTTTTAAATGTATTTTTGAATGCATAAATAAATTTAGCGCCATAAATAACCCCTTCAGGGCTAGGATTTTATATACTTCACAACTCAAACATGTGATCCAAATAATTCCCTACTAAATGTATAACATATTTGATAGGAAAATATGCCAAAAGAAAGACTACTATAAATTTGAAATTCTTATTGAAATATTTACATTGCTTGAAATCTTATTACAAATAAATTGTAGATTAGAATGTCATCAAGGAGAATCAACACAAACTTATCGAAATATTGGTCGAAAACATTGTTCATGAAGCACATAAATGTCGTCAGAGTATTTGTGAGTCTAAATAGAAGCACAACAAATTCATAGTGTCCATATTTGTTTCTAAAAGTAGTTTTGTCTATATCCTCATCCCTACTTCTCAGTTAATGATAACCGGATCTTAATTTTACCTTGGAAAAAATAGTGGCTCCCATTAGTTGATCAAACAGGTCATCTATCCTATGTGGAGGGTATTTTTTCTCTATGGTCAACTTATTTAACTGTCTATAGTCATTTCACATTGTAAAAGTTCAATCTTATTTCCTCGCAAACAATACAGGTTCTCCCAAAGGGGAAACACCTGTCATAATGTGCCCTTTATCTACCAGTTCTTGAAGTTTCATTTTTAGTTCCATTAGTTATTGCACACTCATTCTGTAGTGTGATTCGGACATTGGTATGGCCCAAAGTACCATTTCAATCGTGAAATAAATACCTGTTTTAGGTGGTAACCTAATAATTTCATCTGATAACACATCTTTGAACTCTTGAATTAATTTTGACTCATATAATGTTTTGGTCATAGTTTTTTATGTGAAGTATTTTATTTCTAGATTAAGTATTTACAACTTTTTTGAGGCATGCCATTTAAGTTGTAAAGATGATATTTTACTAGTGGAAATTGGTCTTCGTATCACTTTAATATTATGTACCTCTCCATCATCTATGGTAGAGGTCATAGTATTGTCTAAATAAATAATGATTGATTTGTGTCCTTCTAACCAATCCATTCCTATCAATATATCACAATACCCTAGAGTTAACATATCCAGGTTATTTATATTTTACATCCATTTAAGTTAATTGAATAGTTCTTAACACATTTGATAAATTTCCTTTTTATACTAATGGCTAATTGGACTAGCCAGAATCTTTGCAGTTTTCTGAGTTAATCTTACATATTTCCAAAATTTGTGGAATGACATAATATAAGCAGGCCCCTGGATCCATTAAAGTGGACACAAGTTAGTAGAGAAGCTCACCTTCTATTTCAATCATTGTATCATGATGTTCTACTTGGTGATATTCCAGGATTGCATTAATTAACGGTTTGTTCTTGGCCACATCATTTATAGTCGAGGCTTCGTTCATTTTTTGTATGGCTTGAATTGATTTTGTATTGTATGAGAAACTTCAAAGTAAATGAGGCTCTATGTAACCTAAGAACTTCAATGGTTCACTTTATTTTCCACTATTTCCTTTAATATTAAATTCAATTATTTTAGACCCTCACTGAGATTGAGTGTTCTATTGCTGACTCTTTTTGTGAAAAATTATGTTTTCATGGTTTTTCTTAGAATTTTTAAAGGTAGATAATTCTGAATTTTCGTTTCCTAGAACAAATCTATCCTTTCTCATGTTTCGCAATGATTTTGAGTTTTCACTCTTTTGGTTAGACTATTGATAGAAAATTATGGCTTTACCCAAAGCTTAATCCATAGTTTTTGGTTTATCATACTCAATTCTTTCCTTGTACAAAATGGGAATACAATTAATAAAACATTGAAATTTGGACTTATCCTCATGAATATAGGGAACATATCACAATAGATGAGTGAACTTGGCCACAGATTCATCCATGGTTATCAAAACAAACTTAAAATTGTAAAATTCATTTGTGTTATCATTGTAGTATCTTTATCTACGTTCATTTTCCATAAAATTTTTGTGGAAATATTCCTAACTAACAATATTATCCTCTATACCATGCACTATTCTAACATCTTTCCACCATAATGAGTCTTTTCATTGTAGTTGATAAGTGGTTAGTCTAGCTTTCAGGCTACTACGATACTCATACAATTGAAAGTATTTACTCATATTCAACAACAAGTCCTTTGTTGCTTCCTCCACTTCACCATCAAAATTTTGGGGCCTAATATTTTTAAACTCCCCTTGAAGTTAAAATTTCTATTTTCTCACCTATTTAGATACTTTTGGGAGTGTTTTGTTTGAATATTTCTTAATTTTCTCCTAACCCTTAGGTTTTTCAGCCTCATTCTCAGCATTGTTGTCGAATTTTTTTTTTTGGATGACTCCTCCTTATCCTCTTCTAGATCTAGTACTATGGATTTTTTATTTAGTTTTTTATTTAAATTCTTAATGAGACTTTCTTTATCAACACTTTCTTTCAACAATCGTTCATTGTTTTTCCTAAAACTAGCTAGTTCTAGTTTCAGGACTTTTAATATTTTGAAAAATTGTGTTTTAGGAGGTGATGCTTCATCGCCTAGATTCACCCA
Source organism: Pinus albicaulis (assembly GCA_034641835.2). Taxonomy (NCBI): domain Eukaryota; kingdom Viridiplantae; phylum Streptophyta; class Pinopsida; order Pinales; family Pinaceae; genus Pinus; species Pinus albicaulis. The sequence continues at coordinate 646,873,591 of CM076577.1, read as the reverse complement.
TATTTTATCTCCTTCATCAAGAGGTCTTCCAGATTCTTATACCATTATTTATTCTAATTTTCTTCTTAAAATTGTGTAACAAAAAACTTTTCTATGGGTTGGACAATAGGCCTCAATTAATAAAACCTTTAGGTCTGATACCACATGTAATGTACACCAATTTGACTCATCAAAAAAACAATTTCTCTTTAATAATGTATACAATAATTTCTCTGTAATGATTAATAAAGCATTACACATCTATCCTTTCTCATTCCTAATGCATACATATAATTTTGTTTTTATTGTAAAATTTGTTTCTCTGGTTATGAGTATCACCTTGCAATAGGATATGTTGTTCTATTGTCATTATGACAAAAACCCTCTAGAATTTTTCTCATACTTGAATTTTGTAGCCTACCATGGATCTTGCGATCAGTCGTTCCATAGTCACTTGGTGGTTAGTTGATGCTTTTTGAGATCCCTCTTGGATTGGAAATGTTCAAGTCACTTGCACGCACATGCTCAGTCCATAATAAGTTCATGAGCACATTTTTCTAAGAAAGCTTGGACAAGAAGAGAACACTCCATTAGGATTGTGCCTGTGCGATGTATAATCCATGTCAACATTCAGTGCACACTGACAACGACAATGTCTCACATTCTAGTCATGCTTGTACTTCCATTTTGGTGAGTTTTTCAAACTGTCGCTTTCACACTGCTATGTTTTTGTGAGTGTTCGTTTCATGTTTTTGATTGTCGCTACAAATTTCCTTTACTATAATTAGTGTTGTTTTCATCTTATCTTTTCCCTGACATATTTTACTTTCACTGTTGTCCACATATCGCAAGAGTCGTCACACTTTAGAAATTAGCGTATTTTCTCATGTTAGCTATCGTACAATGTCAGCATGCTTTTTATGGTGGTTTCAAGTGGTTATCTTTGTCTGAATGGTTTTTTCTAACCATGTGAACATCCATCTCACTCAATCCAAAATTTTTAAGCATTGTTGCACAAGTGTTGTCACGGTTGTCGCAAAATGTATCTTTAGTGTCGCACCTGTCGTGAAGTCATCACAAGGTTGTCGCATTGAGGGAAATATTTTGTCAATGTGTCTAGATTATCTACATTTTTGTGTTTTCATAGTGTTTCAATTGTGTGATCATGGACAATTCGTATCATCATTCACGTCGTTCTCTTCGGTCCCACACTTAGCCAATTTTCACAATTTCCCCAACAACCTAGCCTCATATAACCTTCCTCAACTGCACACTACACAGTTCTAACCCTCAAGCTAAATCCTTGTCCCTTAAAATTGCACAATGTGCAGTTCTTTCTTTCTAGTTTTCTGCACTTCACAATTTCAATGCTCAAACCCTACCTTGCCTCCTAGAACTGTGCAATTTATCTTCCTAACCTGGCATCAGTTGCGCATTATGCAATATATAGCCTCAATCTCATCCATTTATCTCTTGAGCTACAGAACTATGTAATGGCCCAACCTCCTTTGCCTCCCAGTGCTGCAAAATTTTCCCATGAAGTGAAAAACCCCATAGTTGAGCTCACTGAGTCCAGACACGTTTTTTCATGTATTTCTCATTTTTCTTGTAGCAGGGTCCATCAAAAGTATGCATCTTGGGTACTCCTTTGATGAGGAATTAAATTTTTCATCCAACGAGTACTCCCACTTGAAATTTTAGTAAACCCTTAGGGCGATAAGTTGAAAATCCGAGTGGAAAAAGTAGTTTTATTATTTTACTATTTTTTTATATTTTTACTTTTTTACTCCAAAAATGGTGAATCATCCCCCATGGTTGACATCATCATATTGAATCCTATTGGTTCTCATAAATTTTATTTTGGTTGTACATTTTTCTTAGGAGGCCCATTTTATACCTCAAAAATCCCCTAATGCTTCCTTCCAATACTGCGCAATTAGCTGAAGTAGTGAAAAATACCTCATCCTATCACCCTAAGATCTAAAACTGCACAATATTATTCCTCAACCCAGCCTGAACTACACATTACATAGTCTCAAGGGTCAAGCTTCACCCCTGACTTCCTGAGCTATGGAACAGTGTAGTTACTGAGCCTCTTTCTCAGCCTGTCACCCAGTTCCGACTCAGTGAGTGGATCAATTTGCACCATCTTATATTAGGGGTTTATCAGACTGATGTCATATTGTCATGACTGAATTAAAGATATAGGAAATATATCATGCTATGGAAAGATGATGAAGAAGGATGTGGAGAAGTAGGAAATTCTAGAAGACACATATGGATTTGAAGAGACAATATTATCAACAAACGTGAAGACAAAGGAACATCAAACTCAAACAAAATATGAAGATCAAGATCATACTAAAGACTCGTCACCTTCAAGTGATAAGGAAGAGGAAGAATAAGAACATGTACCACATGTTCAAGAAGACATAAAGAAAGAAGCAACAATCAGGGAAACATGGCACCGTCACATCATCATGAACTCCATGTCAACAGTTTCATTTCAAGTCCTGTCACAATTCATCATATGCCACATCATTATTGTGGATCATGTAAATTTTATTCAAAATGTATTGTAAAGTGGAAGTCCAAAGGACACACATGGAATATGAAGAGTCATGTAAGTTGAAAATTCATAGGAATTCAAACACTCATGAGGATAGTTAAATATTTAAGGAGTGTGAAGCATCACCCCTTGGTTATATATACACCCTCATTGTATGAGAAAAGGAATTTTTCACCTTGGCTCCTATGGCAAGGAATTAGAGAGATAAGCTAGTTATTTTATGGAGCAAGGAATGGCTCCAACACTCCACTATTGGACCTAGTGATTTTCATTATATACATGTGTCTTGGAACTTTTAATTAATAAAAAAAGCCTTCAAGTCCAACATGTTCCTCATGCATGGATTACGAATTTTTGTAAGACTATTCTGCGAATATTTGTATTTCATGTTTTCTTTCACATGTGCTAAGGTAGTTGAACTATTTCAGCTATTTTAGTACATATCTTATTGATAATGTGCTGTAATGGTTTCTTATTTCTTTCCCATCCTTCTTGACTATTCTCCAGGATATTAGACAGAAATTTCTCATTCATTGGTTGTAATGACTATCACATCCTTTGTGGAATATTCTACTAGATGTTTAACGAATATTTTTTTTTGTGTGTCTCTTTGCTTGGTTGGAACTATTACCTCTCTCTCAATGACTAACCATTATCTCTCCCCCGAAATAGAATGATTTTGACACACATATGATAGAACATTCACCAGGAACACACCCCTTTCTTTTCGAAGGCGCATTTTCACTCCTCTCTCTTGCTGACAGTTAGAGCCAAGGCATATCTATGAGAATACATGGCAACAAGGCTAATATTTTGGATGGGGATTCTACTATAAATGGTGTGCAGTCTAATTGGGACTTCACATTAGGGATACCCCTTGATTGATGTATTTCTAACACGATAAACAATGGCACTAGAAGGAGGGATAGATGGCAAGCTAAGCACGTTGAATCTAGTTATGTAAAATGGTTCATCCTCAAATATTTCTCCCAGGGTGTTTCTCTAATTTTTCCCTTTATAAATTTTCAATCCCGATAAGCCTCTCTATCACTTGTCTCAATTTATTTTTGATGGTGAGGATGGAACCATAATCGAGCACATTTCTGCTTTTTCGTAAATTTTTTGAATCTTACGAAATCGATGATGACAAATTCTCTTGCATTATTTCCTTCCTCAACCTTGAAGGTCGTGTTAATCAATGGTTCCATACCTTTCCACCTACTTCCACTCATTCCCTTCATCATTTCCTTAGGGATATTAATCAATCCTTTGGTAGGTATAATCACCAAAATGTTTGTAGAAGAATCAAAATCTTAAGAATGAAGCCAAATGAATCAGTTGAGTATTTTTCTGATCGATTCCTTCACTCTTGTTAAGAAATTCTGGAAGACTATATGAATTGGGATTTCTTGAAAGAAGAGTTTGAGTGCTTGGTTCTTATCTCTTCATAGGGTGAACCTGAGCCACCTAATTTTCCTACTCCCCCAGCTCTTGTGAACCATGAGACACCTCTAATTTCAATGGAGGAACCTACTATTCCTTGTGTTCCTTGTCCTCCTCCTTTTCGAGTTCTAATGAGGGTGCCTCCTTGCAATGATAATAATTTATGGAGATCTGCTAATAAAATTCCTAATCCATATTCTCATTCGTATTCCTCTTTTCATGACTTAGATTCAATGGAGAAAATTCAAAAATGGACCATGAAGCCCATGGTGAAGTCTAACTCCTCCATTCCACAAGATGAAGTTATTTTTCATAACTCTAGTCTCAAGTATGATATGTAATTTTTCTGTCCTCTATCATCTACAACCACTTATGGTAATATATAATATGTTTATATGATTCTCAATAACACATATGATTCCACACACTTAATGATGTGATATGTTATTTAAACACCTAATACATTTATAGGCATGTCTTATCATCAACAATATATGTCTTAACCCTTCATTTGCATATTACATGTGGTATTTTAGTTACATATGAATTAAATTTCCTCATACTTATTTTAACGACTTTATATTGACATTATTGTCTTTCTCTCATGATACTAGATCCTTCGATCTAGTTATTGGAAACAGTGGCTTCATTGCCAACCCTCCCTCTTATCCACATGGAATTGGTCTCGCTGGCATCCTCAACAATGTAGATCTCTTCTTAGTATAGACATTGGAGATTATATGAATAGGACTTAGGGTAACTATCCCACCCAACCAATTCGACGTCGCCTCATTTTCATCTATTCAAAAACTAGTGTGGCTCTACGCTGAGTGAAAAATCTACTCTAACATTTAGTTTTCAATGGTTAATTGGATCTCCTTTCACCGATGAACCCCTTTAATATTTGTTACAGAGGGATGCCTATGTATTTTAGTAGTAAATTTAAGGTATGAATATTGTTCCTATGTCTTCTTGTTGTCTTGATTTATGTATTTAACGATAATTGTTTACCACCCCATATTTAACCTCTTACCTTTACAAATTTTCGAGGGTCAACCGATTTTCTTCTAATGAATTTTGCACGGATCTTAAAAAAACAATTGGTGCCACTATGTGGCCACTACTAGAAATTTTTTAGGGGTTTCCATCTAGGTTTCAAGGTAAGTCCTTCATTCTTTGTTTGAAACTAATAGTATAGACTTACTTTCCTCTATACCTACCACATTTTCATTTTAACTAAAATCCATTATTTTATTTTACAGTAAATACCAATGGAAATTATTCCTTTCGTTGGCTACCATAGGTAAGGGAGACCCAAAGTCTTAGTATTTTCTTATCTCTTTAGCAGTATGGATTTTTATGAGTTGCACTAAAAAACCCTTGTATATCTGACTCGGGTATGCTAGAATTTTGCATTGGCTTAACATGCAAATGGGTTTCATTGTAGTATCTTTACGTCTCTTAATTTTCCATAAAACGTTTATGGAATTATTCCTAACTAACAGTCTTCTCCTCTATTTCATGCACTATGCTAATGTCTTCCCACCATAATGAGTCATTTTCTTGCAGTTGATAAGTGGTTAATCTATCTTTCAAGCTACTAGGATACTCATACAACTGAAAGTATTTACTCATATTCAAACCCTAGTCCTTTGTTTCTTCCTCCACTTAACCATCAAAATTTGAGGGCCTAATATTTTTAAAATCCCCTTTCAGTTAAAATTTATATTGTTTCACCTATTTAGACACTTTTGGGAGTATTTTGTTTGAATATTTCTTCATTTTCTCCTAACCCTTAGGTTTTTCAGGCTCATTCTCAGCATTGTTCTCAACATTTTTTTTTGGAGGACTCCTCCTTATCCTCTTCTAGCTATAGTACTATGGTTTTTTTATTTGTTTTTTTTAGTTAAATTATTAATGAGACTTTCTTGATCAACACTTTCTTTCAACAACTGTTAATTTTTTTCCTTAAAACTGACTAGTTCTAGTTTTAGGACTTTTAATATTTTGAATAATTGTGTTTTAGGAGGTGATGCTTCATCTCCTATATTCACCCATGTTTTCTCTCCTTCATCAAGAGGTCTTATGTATTCTTCTACCATTAATTTATTCTACTTTTCTTCGTAAAATTGTGTAACAAAAAAAATTTCTATGGGTTTTCTAATAGGCCTCAATTAATAAAATCTACAACTCTAATAACACATGTAATGTACACCAATTTGACTCATAAAAAAAATAAATTATATTAATGTATACATTAATTTTTGTATACTTATTAATAAATCCCTATACATCTAGCCTTTCTCATTCCTAATGCATACACATAATTTTTTTTTTATTGTAAAAAAAATAATTCTCTCATTATGAGTATCACCTTGCACTAGGAGATGTTATCCTATTGTCGCTATGACAAAAACCCTCCAAAAATTTTCTCATACTTGAATTTTTTTGCCTATCGTGGATCTTGCGATCGGTCGTTCCATAGTCACTTGGTGTTTAGCTGGTGCTTTTTTAGCTCCCTCTTGGATTGGAACTGTTGAAGTCACTTGCACACACATGCTTAGTCCACAATAAGTTCATGAGTGCATTTTTCTATGAAAGCTTGGACAAGCATAGAACGTTCCATCAGGATTGTGCCTATGCAATGTCCAATCCATGTCAACATTCAGTGCACACTGACAATGACAATGTCTCACATTCTAGTTGTGTTCGTACATCCATTTCAGTGAGTTTTGCAAATCGTGGCTTTCACACATCTATGTTTTTGCAAGTGTCATTTTCATGTTTTTGGTTGTATCTTTCACTTTCCTTTACTCTAATTAGTTTCTTTTTCATGTTATCTTTTCTATGACATGTTTTACTTTCATTGTTTTCCACATATCACAAGATTCGTCACACTTTAACAATTAGCATATTTTCTCATGTTAGCTATCATACAATGTATGCATGCTTGTTATGGTGGTTTCAAGGGGTTATCTTTATGTGAATGAATTTTTCTAACGATGTGAACATTAGTCTCACTCATTCCCAAAGTTTTAATAATTTTTGCACAAGTGTTGTCACAGTTGTCACAAAGTGTACCTTTTGTGTCGCACCTGTCGTGAATTCATCACAAGGTTGTCGCATTGAGGGAAATATTTTGTCAATTTGTTTGGATTATCTACATTGTTTTAAGATACTAGTGTGTGATCAAGTGTGTGATCATAGTCAGTTCATATCATCATTCACATCGATCTCTTTGGTCCCACACTTGGCCAATTTTTAGAATTTCCCCAACAACCTAGCCTCATCCAACCTTCCTCAAATTCACATTGCACAGCTCCAACCCTCAAGTTGCATCCTTGTCCCTTAAAATTTTGCAATGTGATGTTCCTACTTTCTAGTTTTGCGCACATCGCAATTTCAATGCTCAAACCCTACCTTTCCTTCTAGAATTGTGCAATTCATCTTCCCAACCTATAATAAAATATGAATTTTGAAATATCTAGCCTCAATCTCATCCATTTATCTCTTGAGATACATAAATACATAATGGCCCAGCCTCCACTACCTCCCAGAGATGCACAATTTTCCCATGCAGCGAAAAAGCCCGCAGCTGAGATCACTGAGTCCAGAAACTACGTAGTTCATCTCCCTAGTCCTGTCTAAACTTTGAAATTTATAGCCTCAATTATCAAGCCTCATCCCCAAGCTTTTAAATTCATAATTGCACAACCACCTAGGCTCATCTTACCTACAGAACTGTGTAATTAGCTGAAGTAGTGCAAAATACCTCATCCTATCTCCCTGGGAACTAAAACTATACAATCTTCTTCCTCAACCGAGCTTGAACTGCGCATTACACAGTCTCAAGGGTCAAGCTTCACCCCTGACTTCCTGAGCTATGGAACTATGCAGTTACTGAGCCTCTTTCCCAACCTATCACCCTGTTTCGACTCAGTGAGTGGATCAATTTGCACCATATTAGATTAGGGGTTTATCAGACTAATGTCATCTTGTCATGAGTGAATTGAAGATATAGGAAATATATCATGCAATGGCAAGATGATGAAGAAGGATGTGGAGAAGTAGGACATTATAGAAGACACATATGGATTTGAAGAGATAATATTATCAACAAACATGAAGACAAAGGAACATCCAACTCAAACAAAATATCAAGATCAAGATCATACTGAAGACTCCTCATCTTCAAGTGACAAGGAAGAGGAAGAAGAAGAAGATGTACCACATGTTCAAGAAGACACAAAGAAAGAAGTAGCAATCAGAGAAACTTGGCACCGTCACATCATCATGGAGTCCATTTCATTAGTTTCATTTCATGTCCTTTCACAATTCATCATATGCCACATCATTATTTTGGATCATGTAAAGTGTATTCAAAATGTATTGTAAAGTGGAAGTCCAAAGGACTCACATGGAATATTAAGAGTCATGTAAGTCAAAAATTCATAGAAATTCAAACACTCATGAGGGTAGTCAAATATTTAAGGAGATTGAAGCATCACCCCTTGGTTATATATACACCCTCATTGTATGAGCAAAGGAATTTTTCACCCCTACTCCTCTAGCAAAGAATTAGAGAGATAAGCTAGTTCTTTTATAAAGCAAGGAGTGGCTCCAACACTCCACTATTGGAGCTAGTGATGTTCATTATATACATGTGTCTTTGAATTTTTACTTAATAGAAAAAGCCTTCAATTGAAACATGTTCTTCATGCACGGATTATGAATTTTTGTAAGACTATTCTGCGGATATTTGTATTTCATGTTTTCTTTCACATGTGCTAAGGTAGTTGAACTATTTCAGTTATTTTAGTACATATATTATTGATAATTTGTTGTAATGGTTTCTTATTTCTTTCCCATCCTTTTTGACTATTCTCCAGGATATTAGACATAATTTTCTCATTCATTGGTTGCAAATACCGTCACATCCTTTGTGGAATATTATGCTAGATGTTAAACGGATCTTGTTTTTTGTGTGTCTCTTTTCTTGGGTCGTACTATTACCTCTCTCTCAATTACTCACCATTCTCTCTCCCCAAAAATAGAATGAATTTTACACACATATGATATAACACTCACTAGGCACATACCCCTTGCTTTTTGAAGGCACATTTGCACTCATCTCTCTTGCTGACAGTTAGAGAAAAGGAATATCTATGAGAATACATCGCAACGAGGTTGATATTCTGGATGGGGATCCTACTACAGACGGTGTGAGATCTAATTTGGAATTCACATCAGGGAGACCCCTTGATTTACGCATTTCCAACACCATAAACAATGGCGCTTCAAGGAGGGATAGATGACAAGCTAAGCCTGTTGAATCTAGTTTGAACCTCTTTGTAAAATGGCTCATCCTCAAATATTTCTCTGAGGGTGTTTCTCTAATTTTTCCCTTTATAAATTTCCAATCCCTGATAATCCTCTCTATCACTTATCTCAGTTTAAGTTTGATGGTGAGGATGTAGCCATAATCAAACACATTTCTAATTTTTCGTAAATATTGTGAATATTACAAAATTGATGATGACGAATTTTCTTGCATGATTTCCTTCCTCACCCTTGAAGGTCATTTTAATTGATGGTTCCATACCTTTCCAACTTCATCCATTCATTCCCTTCATCATTTACTTAGTGAGATTCATCAATTCTTTGGTAGATATAATCACCAAAATGTTTGTAGACTAATCAATCTCTTAAGAATGTAGCCTCATGAATCGATTGAGTATGTTTCTGATCGATTCATTCGCCCTTGTTATGAAATTCTGGAAGAATATATTAATTGGGATTTATTGAAACAAGAGTTTGAGCACTTGGTTCTTATCTCTTCACAGGGTGAACCTAAACCACCTAATTTTCCTACTCCCCCAGCTCTTTTCAATCATGAGACACCTCTAATTTAATAGGAGGAACCTACTATTCCTTGTGTTCCTTATCCTCCTCCTTTTCCAGTTCTGATGAGGGTGCCTCCTTGCGATGATAATAATGTATGGAGATATGCTAATCAAATTCCTAATCCATAGTCTCATCCTTATTCCACTTTTCATGACTTAGATTCAAAGGAGTAAATTCCAAAGTGGATCATGAAACCCATGGTGAATTCTAACTCCTCCATTCCGCAAGATGAATTTATTTTTCATAACTCTAGTCTCAATTATAATATGGAATTTTTCCATCCTCTATCATCTATAGGCCATTACTCTTTATACCATCATCAGCTTGAGAAATCTATTCCACTAGCTATTTTTTCTCTCTCTCTTTATTTTCATGCTACTAGTTCAAATTGCAATCATCTACAAGGTAGTCACATTAGATAGGTAGAGGAGAAGAAAGGTTAAGAGTCTTTTAATCTTTCTTCTATTTTAAAAAATCATCCATGTGAAGATGATGCACCTCCATTCTTACATGATTTTAAATATACTAATATTGGTAGTGAATCGAATGTACACTATTACAAAATGGTTAATTAGTTAATAAAAAATAACTAAAATTTGCATATAAATGACTATTTTTTGGTTTGTGACCAATAGTAGCTAATTTACAGTATCTTATAACACGAACAACTTTTAGTCATTTTTAGCTTAGTCAGTAATTGATTGTCTCAATTTTATTGTCTAGTAGTATATTCAGCCATAAATTTGGTCATTTATTTAGGCATTGATTTAGTCATTAATTACCACAATTAATGACCAAATATACAACAAAATATATTGCTAAATTATCACTCAAGAAAACAAATTAATGATCAAATAAATAAGACCAAAATGTTGGTCATGTTATAAGATACTATAAATTAGCTACTAATAGTCATATATATGCAAATTTTAGTCATCATTTGAAACCAATTAATGACCAAAGAAATATGACTAAATTTTGGTCATGTTATAAGATACTCTAAATTAACTACTAATAGTCATATATATCAAAATTTAGTCGTCTTTTTTAATCACAAATTTATCATTTGCAGAATTCATTTATCTTTTTTGGTAGTTTCATATTTATTATATAAATGACTACTATATTAGTTTATGTTCATTTCATTTAATTTCGTTAACGATTATTATAAGAAAATAAATTAGTCGTATATTCAATTTATTTGTGTTCATAATTAATCAACACAAACTACTAAATTAGTAATTTTGGATTGATTTTATGTGTTCATTATTAATCAACATAAATTAATTAGTATGATTTTACAACTAAATAAAATAATAATAATTAAAAAAAAAAACCCATCCAAAGTACATGTTTATCTAATGAGAACACAAAGTTACATATGTTAGTTAAAATACTAAATAATATGAAATGCAACTATAAATAATTTCAACCACATAATTTATATTATATAAAATTTCAAGTATTACAATATGATTTTCCAACTTAATATTTGTTCGAGTAAAATTTACACTTGAAATATCATCACTTCAAAACATTATCATTGTGCTGAGAAGGCATTCCAGGTGAATTCACCAACTCTGAAGACTTGAACATCAGTTTCTATGTGTGTGTCTTATGCGGGATATTAGCTCTACTGATACCACAAGAAAAATTCTCTTCTCCCTCTCTTTAATTTTCATTTTGTCGCTCTAGTGTTATGGTTCTCCTCTTTATTTAATTTATGCTTATTACCATAAATGCTGAGTTCATTTTCTAAAAAATAAAGAAGACACAATGCAGACTATAAGACATGAAATATGATGAACACAGGAATATAAAATAAAGTAGATCTTATAGTATTTATACGATATATACCTCAACATCAGTAATATTGTCAATGTGATTTTTCACCATAAAAGGAAGAAACTCGAACAAGTTTTATTCAATTGGGTAATAGTGGCTACAATGTGGCCAGATGACCTGTATAAAGAGAGAAAATAAAATGTCACCATATAAAATAACCCCTTAATAAACTTAGTATTCAAAATTAAAATAAATCTAGGCACAATCATGCAAAATAATTTGCATGTTAAAAATCTCAAGTTGTAGATTACTTATGTAATATGAGAGTGCAAAAAAAACTCCTAAAAAGTTCCAAATCTAAGTCTAGAATAAAACGAAATGAAGTAAAAAAGATACAATAATAAGATAGCCTCATATACATGTATATAATCGGATAATGTAGAAGGCTAAGTGAATAAGTCCAGGACTGGAGGTCGATAATGTCAAGAATGCCCAAGTCTCATGAGCATTTTTTCAGATAAGAACTAATATTTGGGTTCATTATCACATCTGAATAAGCCAACAAGTCTGTATCAAATTATTAATTTTTTTCTTATATTTATGGATCACTACAGTATTAGTGGATAAATTTCAAAGACAATTCCCTTCCCATTTTGTTCCTAACATGTGGTACAATACATTATTTGGGATTTGGAGAAAATTTGCAACATCGAAAATATGTATCAATGACCACTAGTAATCCCCTAAATAATATTAGTTTGGAAGGTAACTTTCATAGTACAGTTTCTATGTGACTATTTAATGGAAAATACAAACTAAATTCCAACACCAAACTTCTAATTTGATGGAACACCTGTGGCCATCCTCAACCACTAAAACTCAAAACATCAATGATCATTATAATGAAAAGATAAAATAAGAGTAGTTTTGATCTGTTTTGTAGATTTACGTCGAAAGCACCAATAGTTTTCCCATATTTACCATAATTGTAATTTCCAAGATATAACACATCGATTTATATTTTACAACAAATACTTGATTCAGTACAAACAAGAATTTAACATATTATAACAATACCGCCAATGTTTGATGCTCAATTAGTTCAAACTAGTTAGCACAAAAACTTCAAGAAAGAGAAACAAGTAGAAATAAAAAAATCCATCCATTAATAATCAATCAAAAAAGGATAATATTTTTGCTGAAGCTTGATAAACAACCATAAATATTAAGTAGTGGTCTTGTTTAAAGATAAATATTACCTGGATAACACATCTTCCAAATTATTTTCTCTATCCATGAAGCTTTTTCCTATCCTCAAAACATAATTTGCATTCAATCTTTTAGGTTTCTAAAGCTGCCTAAAGGCATTGCCAAATAAAGAAGTGAATTTCATTGATTTTCATAAAATTATTCTGGTACTGAAAAAATATAGTTTTACCATGTGATATACAATTCAACGAATTAAAAAATTTTGTACAATATTTCTTAGAAGACTCCATGTTAAAAGGAAAACATGCATATTTTGGATATAAAAATCATCTTAATAGAGATGGTCAATATTAAAAAACAATAGACTGGATATAAAACTACAAGTAGAAATAAAAGAATCCTAATTGTAATACAACTGATTAATTATTATAAGTGAATCCAACTAGATACATACAAGTTTTCATTTTTAGCTTTCTTTCCCATATCTTTATTGGAGGTGGAAGCTAACTTGCATGCATCTCGCAAGGTTGTTTTAGCAAGAGTATATGTTGCATTTCCATATTCCACACATGCTTTTCCATGAAAAATTGCAACAATTATTGGAGGAATTAGATTGTACATCAGCTGAGTTGTCATATTTAAACTTCTTTTACTCAAGGTATTTATCCTTACCCTTCTTCTTGGTTATCAATCTCATCTTTCTCATGTAGCGAACATAGGAAAAATTTGGGTTTAGGAAGAATAAGGATATTCATATGATGTCTTTAATTTGAAAGGATACATTTTTATTACTTAACTACTAGTAAAATAGTGGTAGGAAGACCTTAAAAATAACCAAAACTTTTTTATGAAGTGATTTGCTACATATGACCATGCTAGCACAACATCATTGAAAATAAATGGTCAACAATAATTAAAAAAATTCCCCTAGCATGAATATTGGCTTAGCATTCATAAATAAACGTAAACAATTTAAAAATACAAGGAATAAAAAAAAAAACACAAATGAAATAAATTCAAAGAATACTTACAACAACAAAAAAAAGTGAATTTGCTAGGTAGTAGCCTGGAACATTGTAGTGGGAAGATGCCCTCAAGCTTGAGTAATATTTAAATTCCAGGGAATGAGTTCTGACCGTTGTTTCTTACGTTTACTAGGAATAAATTCAAATCGAGCTCCAATGTTGAGTTTAAATAAATAGTATTGGTCTTGATATGGAATGCGGCCATCCATCATTAGAAATGAAATGGTTTTTTGGGTTCGCACAGTTACTGCATATTCAAGTTGTATATGTTATTGAAAAAATGGGTTTTTTGTTTACTTTAAATATATATCCTAGGGAAACTACAAGGCACCTGTCCCCATTCTAAGGATTTTACCCAGAGTAAATTGGGTTTTGTAGAAGTTCATGCTTTTGTCAAAAATATTAGAATGATCATGATATTTAGTAAATGACTCACAAATAACATCATATCACAATTTGGGATTTGAATATGGGCGGGGAGGATAAAATTTTTCCTCAAAAGAATTTGGGCTATTCCCACTTGACATAATTCTTCATTGTTGTGTAATATTTCAATGATTTATGTTTTAGATTTCATATATTTTAATTTTTTGTTTAGTATTTCAATGAGGGTCCCCTATGTTAGAGACTTTGATGCCCCTTACGTTATTCCGTAAAATTTTATGGGTGCTTACACATGTCCCTTGGATGTGTTTCCCCACTACAACATCCTATAAATTTGGTGGAACATTGGAAAACACAACCTCTTCTTTCTTTGCACATATTTCCTATGCAATTGTATGCATTTTGCAATTTGTTGAATTCCAATTTAACAGAAGTACTTTCAACATGAAACAATGAGTAGGGGGATCATTGTCATAAAATCCTTGCTTCTTGCATAACATATGTAGGATATGTGAAACATGAATATCCTTAATTTTATTGTAGGAAGCATGAAAATCAACATGCAAGATCTGAGGAATATTATAGATAGAAATTTATTGCAAGAAAACATTTCAACCCACGTAAATTCTACTAATAGTTTATGTACTTAGAAAACGGTCACACTATAGAGTAGGTTGCATTTGTAGTATGTTGGATGTTGGTTTAATTGAAGTATTTTTAGCATGCAGAAATGAATAGGGGGAGCATTGTCATAGATACCCTTGCTTCATATAGCAACATCCTACATAACTCCCATAGGCAATGTGCAACATGTTTACCCTTGATTCTATTGCGTGAAACATGGACTTCAACACCCAAGTAATTTCTATTAATATTTTTGTACTTGGAAGGTGACACTCTCTAGAATAAGGACTCATGAACTTTGTATATGGACCCTACCTTGTCCTTATACACTTGTAAACTAGTAAGATTTTAGAAGGCTTCTACATGTGATTTTGGCATTGTCTTGATTATAATTTTTTTTTTCTTGGAAAAAAATCCATGCAATTTAATTTTGGGACCCACACCTCAGCCATTCACTTGAAGAGAAGTGCACCTAAAGGCTACTACAAACAAATTTTTTTATCACACAATTATATTTAGAATATCTGGATTATGAAAAAATCCATCATAGGATAAATAATATTTTTATATGTAATGTTTGAGTACAAGTGATATGATATTATGATTGTTCAATGACAACCCATGTATAAATACTAGGCGTAGTTCCATTTAATATAAGTCGCATCTTTTAGTTGAGATATGTCTCTTTATTAATCATTAATTAAATTATTATTATCTAATTTTTATTTAATTCGTAATATTTATGTTCATAACACCACCCTAGTAAGGAAATATGCTCCTTACATGTGTTATTATTTATTTTCCTATTCTTATGTTTGGAGGATGTGTGGCCTATGTGAGACAAAACCAGTTTCCTTTTATTATCTCATGCTTTTCTTACATAGGAAAGAACACTTTTTTTATGAGAAAGTATATTTTAAATTTTGAAAAGTAAAGTGCTTTAATTGGATCTTTTTAGTTTTCACTCATCTTTTCCTTGGTTGCTTGCTTTGTACACTACCATTCTCAGTTTATAAGAAATGGAGAGTTGGTTGAGATGATTGGTTGTTCTTGACTCCTTGCATTTCTTTTCTCATTTCTACTCCTTGTAAGTCCTTGCATGTTATTGTAATCAAGCCATGGAAAATTATTTGGACTAATATTCACAAATGGGCTAATTTTCCATGCTTTTTCAAAACAAAAGATTCGCCAATTTCCATTTTTCCTAAAATCTATTCGCCTAAATTGTATAGGATAAAACTAATTTACATTAAAAATCACCAAACATTTATAGAGGCTATCACCAAAACTTTATAAAGGCTATATAAAATCATTAATTTGATTGTTTTTATAAAAATATCACCAAACATTTTACAATTTTCATATTAGGGATTAATAAGATTCTCCAAGGTTTCTAAACTTTAAAATAACTTTCCATCCTTAAAATTTTCTTTGAATCAAGCCAGCTGGTCAATGAGAATTGAAATATTCTCTTGTAGTTTACATGTGAGCATGTCTTGGTGCAATGTGGGAATAAGGTGTTGAGGAAGTGATATGTTTGTCCATTTTGACACTTTGAGGGTAAATTTAACATTTACAGACTTTGTTGAACATGAAACTCTGCAAATAAAGGTGATTTTATGTTCATGACAAGTATTTGTTTATTTATGAGGTTGCTTACTTTAATGTGCAATTTTCTAAACTCGGTGTATAACCTGCGTGATTGAGTTTGTCTTTCTCGTTAACTGCATCACCCACTAGAATTAAGGCATTAGTCACTTATTTAAATTAGCTTTGAAGTTAAAATTTCAATAAGTTATGTTAAAGATTCCCCTTTTGAACCTACAAAATCACTAGCATGAAATGCGAAGGGATTGTGCAAGATGACATTAGCACCTTCACAAGTTGATCTGGATCCTTTTGAGTGTTAATAGACCTATACATTATTGATTATTCTTTAAATTGCATTCATATTCTTTATAACATGATGCTGACCTGATATTAGTGCAATGCAATTGTAATTCCCCTTCATATATTGCATTTGTCTATAAAATTCACATGAATGCCCTATATATTCCCAATTTGGTTCAAGGAGGGAGTTAAAATGGAAATTTTGGACCTCACAAAGCCCTTTTCAGTTGCTCTTAAATTTTACACTATGCATGGAAACCTCAAGACACCTTACTAACATGTTTTTCAAAACACAACCAAAGTTATGGAAAATTATATTTATTACATCTCTTTTCATGGGTAGTTTTGACTACTTGAGAGTTTATAGACATTTCATATTGCTCTTTACCAAATTTTACATTTTCCTTGCTAGTAGCTACCAAAAAGTTATATGTTTTGAAAAATCTGGATGTTCTTGCAAGAAGTAATATTTATAGTAACATGGATTTTGCACGAACAATATAAAGAATTATAGTTTAGAAGTTATATATTCTAAGCGAATATTATTTGTGGGCTTCAATCAACTCTTATTTTTTGTTAATTCTTTTGCAGGGTGATCAAAACTCTCCTAGAATTATACCATTGGTGATTAAGGATGTTTTTAACATCATTCAAGATGTAGCTAATCCCGACATATGAATGTGTGGATTGTAAGGTTTCCTCTCAATAAAATTAATGTACATTTAGTTCAATTTTTTTGAAAGTATATTACATATGTTCTTACAGCAATTCTTAAGTATTATATATTAATGAAAATCCATGGCAGAGTGATTCCTAAACCCTTGAGATGATCTAAACGAAAGTTCTGGGTGATGGAAATGTCCCTGACGAAGGTAATCTTGTGTATAAAAATTATTTGATTCTAAAAAATTTCTAGTGACAATCTTGATTATTTACTACTGCAACATAACCAGGAGACAAGCCCTAAGAATCCCATAACAAAATGACAACTTTTATGAATTATAAAATTAAAAAAACTTTGTAAAGGAATAATGTTCTAATTGAATGGACTTGATAGTGGTAACTATGTCCATTCTGCATACACTAAAATTTTATACAAGAAAGAAATAGAAATGGATGTCTTTGATGACCTTATAAACATTATCAAGAAAGTTCCTTAGCACACTTCTGTGGCCAAATGAGTTTTATAATTATGATCTTGAGCATGTTGAAGATAATATGTCATATTACTTGTTTACATATACCTCAACATCAACAATTTCAATGCCATTTTTCACCAAAAAAGCAAAAAACTCGAACAAGTTTTCTTTAGTTGGGTGATAGTGGCCACTATGTGGCCAGATTACCTATATAAATAAAATATATATAACATCAACATATAAAATAAGACCTTAAGAACTTAGTATTCAACATTTAGAAAAGTATTAAGCATAATCATACCAAGTTACATGCTAAAAATCTCAGGTTGTAGGTAACTTGTGAAAACAAATGGAAAGAAAAATACAACATATAATAAATAATGTATGATAGCTAGCTAGAAAATTGCATAATAAAAGAAAAAAATCCTCCTCTGGTTACCCATACATGTGGGTGGCTAACATGCCCCAATATTCCATGATCCTTAGGGTTCAAAGGAAGTAAATCTCCTACTAACCTAATGATTGACTAGTTGCATCTTGACCTTGTCTGTCCTTTGTGAGTCAAAAAAATAAAAATAAGTCCATCCTTAACTATTTGTACTCCATAATATCATTTTCGCATGTTATCTCCATATACCCATTGTAACACCCCCCCTTAATTGACCTGAGGTGGTTACTATGTTACCCAACTCTCATTATGCGATTACAAGAATGGGGTAAGGTAAAAAATTTCTTAATGTTATATTTTGATTTATTTTTTGAAACACCATTGCAGCCTTAAAAGTTTACCATCCAAACCACTCTCTATATCAAACATTTTCTATTTCTTGAATTTGGTGATGAAACAAGGGTCATAATCAGACTATTATTACAGTAAGAGTTATGTGATGCACTTAACATCGAAACAACACTTTATTTTTAATTTTACAAAAGAAAATAAAATAAAAAGAACAATTGAGGTTTCCCATGACTTCTCATGGACTGATGGAAAGTGTGAAATACACTCTTCATTTCCACACACACTACAAGTCAACAAAAAAAGAACAAATTTCCCAAATGTCCACACTATTTACATTTCAAACTGTAACTCAAGGGGAAAATGATTAAACATATAATAAAATTTAAGGGTTCCACTGTTATATATAAAAAAGGTGAATCGGATTGTAATACATTATTGTCACCCATCGATGGAACAAGTATTGAGGGGATGATAATAGTGGTTTCGAACATCACTAAATAGTGTTGGAAACAAAATAAAATGGGTTCAACCATTATCAAATATTTTAAGCATAGTTTCTTCACCTACTAAGCATAATATTCAAGATGGTTGACTATTACTCCTTTGATTTCCTCAAAGAAATGCAGAGTATCCATTTTCTTATTAATGTACTGGTTCAACATGGTATCATACCATTATTTTCTTTGAATTGGTTCATCCCCTAATATGTAAATATATTATGTGTTTATTCATGTAAAACTTCATAAATTCTAGGATTCCTTCCCTTCCAAGTCCTGAACCACTCACTTAGAATATAATGTGTGTGCTAGTGTATGTCATCCCAATCTCTTGGGGTCTAACACTGCTCCTCATTTACCCTACCAAAACCATCATTTTTACATCTATTGGTCTAGATAATTCTTCTTAAGGGTTTTAAACCTTACAATTACCATTTATGGATCATGCCCAACATGATAAATAGTAAATATGACTGGCCATAAGCAGTTCGTTACAAATTTGTAATTTGGCTACTGAAGCCATAGGCTTGATGATCCATTTTCCAATATTCCTTTTTTTTCAAATATTTGGACTAGCATCTCCCAACTCTCTTTAGGAAAATCTTGAAATGAAAAATGTATCCAAGAAATTTGAAGATCCAATGTTCTTGAACTCAATAACATCCCTTGGCTTCAAGCCAACCAACAAGCTAACATTTTCTTTTTCTGGAGTATAGAGTTTTAGTGCGCTAGATGTTGGAGCAAGATGCAGTGCAAAATATCTACATACAATCCATAGGGTTATCACGACAAGATTTTCCTTTCAGAATGAGAAAAAATTAGTCATCAACAAAATGGTATTTTACCAGTTACCCAATTTCAATTCCAGGTACCAGTATGCCTTTGAGGAGGCCTTGGCTCAACTTATTATAGATAAAATTCATCTAGGCTTCATCTTCCAATAGTTGCATGACATGGGTTAAAAGGAAGTCATATTAAATGGAAATCCTATAAATAATGTTAAAAAACACTAACAAATAACGTCAAACACCAAGGGTTTCACCATGGCTAGAATAAAATTCCACTACACTCAATCATGTGCTTTTCCAAGTCAATTTTTGTAAACAAAAAAATCAATCCCAGGAAGCTAGAACATTCCATCAATAAGTAGTTTTAGAAGCATACATTTAAATTGGAACCACAACAATTTTGATAAAAGAAGAAAAAATTAAAAGGTTGTAAGCAGATATTTTTATGACCTGTGGATAGTTATACACTCTCTCAATATATTTTTGATTCGTAATATGCTCCCAAAGAAAATCTGATGCTAAAAGATTAAAAAAATGTCTTAAGGTTTGATGGTCAAGGGTAAAGTGAAAGTTATGATCCTGTCAAAATAACCCTGTGGAATGGATTTGAAAGTTAAAAGCGTGTGTAAATATGGCTAAGTTTTGACCTAACACATAAATTCCTAGCACATGAACCCTATGGTTGGTTCCTAATACCAGCAATGGGATGCTAATCGTCGATTTCGCTATATTTCATATCAAATATCAATTTATTGGACTACTATAACATATAAATTCTATTATGAAAAGCCAAGATTACATGGATTAAAAGGAAACACAATGATGTAACCAAAATATAATATTGAAGCCCTAGGGGCCTCTGTGGAAACAAGCAATATGTCTACAAATACATGCACAAAATATACATTTTTAATAACGCTTCAAATGTTTTCAGTCTAAGGCGTATCATTTAAGCATCCATCTGAATTTGTTCAAGATGCAAATGATAATACTTATAGAGATTGAACTAAACCATCTATTCTTTAGTTATAGCTTATCATAAAATTTCATGTTTAGCACTAAGAAATTTAGTCACCCTCTCAAATTCATAGACTCTAAACAATTTTTTCATATTACATTTTGCAAGGAAAAAATTCTCACGAGAAAATTGTTCCTAATTTTACTCGCCAATGACCATGTTGTCATGGAAGAGGACCCATAGTTTGCAAAGAAATAATAATGTGGATTGTGTTCACTATTATGATGGAAGGATATACTCGAATATGCCCATAACATAACTAACATTCACCCTATGCAAGAATAAGAAAGCAACATTATACCATGCCAAAAAAGTTTTTATACAAGTCCAAAAGCACATATAAGAGTGGGAAATGAATGTACTCAATGCTAGTAGTAATTAATACCCCAAATATTACCTATTTTTGGGCATTATTTTCATGACTAAAGCATAATTTCATAGCTCCTCTATACAACACATAAAAATGGTTGGGGATACAATGAAAATTTCTCCATGAAGCAATGTATGGCTCCTTGATGCAAGGGAAAGTGTAGAATTTTCATGAGAAAAACATCAACATGCCAAGAAGAAAACAAATCATCAATGTACACACCTTTTAGCACACAATTTTCACATAAAATGGCATATCATATCTTGCATAAAATTGTCATCAAATGGATATGAGGATGCTAGCTAAAAGAGCATGAGATATGAAGAATTGATATACCAAATAGTTATGAATGGCCATATACCAAATCTAATCCAAGCTTATACAATGAAGAGTACAGATGCAACACCATGAATTAATCTTCAATAGTGCTTGCATATTTCCAATAAGGATCAATGGTCCAAAATTCCAAAGAAAATTTAACACTCATCACCCCATAGGAATCCTATAATCACATTTTTTATAAAAATTATAATGCAAGGGACATGTAACCTTCCAAAATGTTGCTTGGGCTAGACCTAAAACAACCTCACCCCAATACAAGAAATCCCAAGTCCAGTATGAGAGTTATAATTCTTACAACTCTCCCTGGAAGCCAATCAAACATACTTAGTTCACCATGAAAATAGTACATTGGAACTATAAGGGATATACTCATTGGCATTCATTAAACAAGTAGTCAATAAACCAAGACATTTATCAATCTAACAACGAGACAGTTAATGTAATTTCATGAAGGATTACTCTCGAGGAAGCTGAGTTAGAGTTTGAACATTAGGTCATGTACTAGACCATGTTATTTTGAGTTCTCCATTACCACATATCAGTACGAGCTCATATGGCCATACAATGTAGTGGCTATAAGAAATGAGGATTTTACAATCAAGTCTTCATTCAACCATTCATCATTAGCTTCCCACTGTCCCAACAAAATGTCAATATATAAAAACTACTACAATATACACTAATTCAATATATAACAAGTACTATAGAATATAAAAATTCAAGTACTACAATATATTATTGTATTTCCAACTGATTATTCACTAATTCATAAAAATTATCATTGATCCGGTACTATTTCATGGCAACAATATAGGAACCAACACTATACAATACTCCCAACAACAACATCAACAACATGTTTATGACAAGAACAATAATACCATATAGATTGATGACTTTTCAAAATAATTATTTGGCCACTGAGTGAAACTCCTTTAGCCACAACTAGTAACTTCTTGGCCACGACTAGTAACTCTCATGATATGGTTGTTGTGTCTATTGCAAATAATGTTGCTAATAACCATATTGCCAATCTTCCTAGCTAAATATGGTATATACAAATATTTTACAAGTATGTAAACCAACTCCCAATTATTTGCGAATGATATGAACCACATTTCCCAAACATTTCCAGTTATATAATTTCCTTGTCTATAGTTAGCATGATTATCATTTTTTGCTAGTTTAAGCTAAGGCTAAGACTCAAGGTCATAGTATTTAGACTCCATTAAGTGTAAATGTTAAAATAGATTATGCCTTGAATTGCAATGTAGCTTTAAAATAGGCATTGGGACATTTTCTTGCATCCTAACATTTGCATGTGTTTTTGCAGGGGAGCCATAACAACCTCAAACAATCATCACATTTGTGAATAATCATAAAGAAATCATCCCATAAAATTATCATCATTATACCGTCTTATTATCACATGAAAACCCCAGATCATGGTATCATGTGAATGACCAATATATATTTGCGAATCAAATTGGCATATCAAAATAAATAATGATCAATTTATTGACAAATTTCAAAATCCTTAAATAAATATTACCGTGAAAAAATTGGAATCAAACGGGTTTCTTGCAAAAGATACAACAAAGACAAATTAGAGTATCCAATCACACTTTTCACTATACTAGATTTCCTACTATTTGAGAAATTTATATATTTTTGGAAACATAAATATAAATCATATTAACATAAATCTAGATAAATTGATATAGTAACAAAACTACATTACAGTGCATAGTAAGACCTGGACTTACTAGAAAACATGCTCATCAAGGGCTTCTTTCTTGATGTTTTCTTGAAAGTTAAAATCTAGGGCTGCATTTTCGTTTTCAATTGGACTGTTTATTTGTTGTGCAACTAGCTCACAAAATAGAAGAAAAGATAGATCAAGGACTTAGAAATCAGCCTCTTAGAGGGGGGAACCTCCTTTACATTACATAAATGAACAATTCTTGGATGATACAAATGGAAAAACCTCATTTCTCTATATAGGAGTCCAAGGGGTCACAATATAATCCTAGCTGACATAAATATAACAATTTAATGGCACAATAATAACAATAGTGGGCTTCTATAGGGGAAAATAATGTCAATATGGGGACTAGATGGGAACAAATATAACAATAAGGGGGATACACTAACAATAACGATAATGTGATAAATTAGTATTATAGGGACCTAGCATGCCCCTCTCCTTAAAAAAAGTGTTTTCCTCAACGCTTGAGCAGTTGTGGATGCTTCTTTATAAAATTCTCATTCTCCCATGTCAAATATTCAGCGGGTAAGTTCTTCCACTTGATGAGATACTATGAAATTTATTTATTTCATAGTTGTCAAGTTTTTGTTTTCGTGACTACTTCAAGTTCCAATATGATTATTCCTTCCTCGTCAAGTTCTCGCAATATTGTTTGAACTGGGATCTTGTCACATATAACCTTCTTTAAGCATAAAACATGGAAAATTGGGTGCACTCGGGAAGATGAAATAAGCCCCAATTTGTATGCCACAGTAGAAATATTTTGCAACACCTTGTGTTGGACATTGGATAAACCAACGCTCCCTGTGTGTTTCACGACATGGAATAAATACCTCTCGTGGATC
The DNA here is from genome assembly GCA_034641835.2 of Pinus albicaulis. Classification (NCBI taxonomy): domain Eukaryota; kingdom Viridiplantae; phylum Streptophyta; class Pinopsida; order Pinales; family Pinaceae; genus Pinus; species Pinus albicaulis. The sequence goes on along the minus strand of CM076577.1, from coordinate 646,849,273 downwards.
CTTATTTCTGGATATGTGATTGTTAACTTACATCTATGGGTTTTGGTCTAATGAAAATCATGATTCCCAACAAGTGGTATTAGAGTGTAGGTCATGAGTTCGATACACACCCGACTCACGTTGGGGGGGATATTTTTGGACATTGGATAAACCAACGCTTTGTATGTGTTTCATGACATGGACTAACCACCTATCATGGATCCTTATCTCTAGTGATGCGATCGTTGACTAACACCTACAGGTTTTGGTCTAATGGTAATCGTGATTCCCAACACCTTGTAAGTACAATAATAATTTGGTGATAATTTATAATCCTTATTAGATTTCTTAAGGGAAATTTATTTGTATGGTTGTAGTCATAAAAATACCCAGTAGCCTCCATCAAAACTTCTTTCACTGCAATGTTGATATGCCTGTTTTTTAATTTGATTATGCGCCAAAGTGAGGTTATCCTTTAAGAGTTGGAGAAATTGTTGTTGATGCTCGATGTGATATTCCACTGCTTAAACCTTAGAATTGTCTCTTAAATATAATTTGATGGATAGTGGATGATATCCATATAGTTCCATAAATGGGGCCATTTTTGCTGCAGTATTGAAGGAAGTTTTACACCACCATTTAGCTAGAGGTAACCACTTGATCCATTGTGTTTTTTTATCATATTACAAAGCAACGAAGATATCCTTCCAAAAATTTGTTCACTGACTCAATTTTCCCATCAGATTAAGGATGATATGATGATTTTTGAGCAAATTGAGTACCTAAACAACAAAATAATTCCATCCAAATATTTCTTTTAAAAAATATATTTCTATCTCTTACAATAATCTTTGGGTTTCCATGTATCTTTTGAATTGTTTCCATAAATGCAGTAGCAAATGTAATGGATTTAAATGGATGATATAATGCACAAAAGTGTGCATACTTGGTAAGTCTATCTACTACCACCATGATGACAGTATTTCCTTCGGACATGGGTAAACCTATGATAAAATCCATTGAAACCTCCTCCCAAAATTGGCTTGGAATGGATAAAGGTTGTAACAGACCCAGGGTCTTAATTGTCTGAACTTTATTTTGTTGGCAAACCAAACATTCCACCACAAAATTTTGAGTATCAGATTTATGGTCATCCCAAAAAAATTCCTTCTTGACCCTGTCGTAAGTTTTTAAAAATTTTGAGATCCCTCCTAAGGGAGAGGTGTGCAATTCCAAAATAATGTTTTTTTTTAGTTGGGAATTATTACAAAGACATAAGTGATATTTGTACCATAATGAATCATTTTTCCACCTAAATGTTTCAGATGCAATGGGATCTTGTTGCAAATTTTTAATGAGTATCCACGCCTCTTCATCATTCTTCCATGCATCCCTTACTTCGGTTATCCACTCAGGTTGGATAATAGAAATGTCACAAAGCAACACTTCCACATCCTCATCCTTTCTTGAGATTGCATATACAACAACATTTTTCTTCCCTTTTTGTAGATTATTTCAAAGTCATAATCCAACATCTTTGTGATCCATTTTTTTTCTCTTCTGAAGATAAAATTTGTTCCAAAGAGTATTTAAGACTATCATGATCTGTTTTTACCTTGAAGTGTCTTTCCATTAGGTAAGGTTTTCATTGCTTTAGTGCATGTAGTATTTCCAACATTTCCTTCTCATAAATAGGTTTCTACAAATAATTTCCTTTGATTGGATGAATTTCAAAAGAAATTGGTTTTCCTTCTTGCATTAAAACCACATCAATTCCATTTCCTGAGGCATCACATTCCATAATAAAAGTATTTCTGAAGTCTGTCGTAACTAAGACTGGTGCTTGGCACATTGCCTCTTTAAGATGTTCAAAGGCCTTAGTTGCTTATGGAGTCTAATAAAATTCATATTTCTTCAGTAATGATGTTATAGGTGTCGATTTTCTCCGATAATTCTTAACAAACTTGCGATAATACCTTGTTAACACTACAAATCCTCGAAGATTCTTTATATTTGTGGGTATTCTTCATTCCTTAATGGATTTAATTTTGTTAGGGTCTACCTTAACACCCTCATGAGATACAATATGACCCAAATATTCCACATTCTGTACTCCAAAGGAACATTTGGAGGTTTTTTCATATAATTATTTCTCCTCCAATAGTTTGAGCACCTTGCCAACATGTTGAAAATGATCCTTCCAATACTTGTTGTAGATTAGTATATCATCAAAAAATACTAACACAAATTTTCTAAGGAAAGGTTTGAAAATGGAATTCATCAAACCTTGAAATGTGGAAGGTGCATTAGTAAGGCAAAAAGGCATGACCAAAAATTAATAATGACCCTCATAAGTTCTGAATGCTTTTTTCAAAATGTCTTCAGTCTTCATTCTAATTTGATGATATCTAGAATGAAGATCAAGCTTGGTGAAGTAAATTTATCCATGTAATTCATCTAATAATTCATAAATGACAGGGATGGTAAATTTAATTTTAGTAGTGAGATTTTTGAGATCTCTATAATCTAGACACATATGCCATGATCCATCCTTATTGTGGAACAATACTACTGGACCAGAGAAAGAACTTTAGGCTAGGTTGAATTATACCAGCCTCTAGAATTTCTACAACCATACGTTCAATCTTACTCCTTTGAAAATAGGATATCTGTAAGGCATGATGTTTGGAGGAACACTTCCTGGAATTAAATGAATAACATGATCATGATCACAAATAAGTGGGAGTCCTTTGGAAGTCCTAAACACCTTGGAATGATTCTCCAATACCTTTTGGAGATCTAGAGAAATAGATGATTTTGATGTTTGAAACTCTAGTGAGCATAATTATGCGATTACGCCTCATTATTTTGTTTTCAAAAGATTTTTCATGACATTAAAGCTGATTATATTTCTTGACTTCCCCGTGATACCCCGTAATTCAACTTCCTTTCCTTCTAAGAAAAAATTCAAGAAAAGTTCTTGAAAATTAAAAGGTATCATCCCCAAATATTGTAACTAGTGTACTCCTAGTCAACACAGCACCACCCATTGGAGTGGATATAATTGTACTATTCAATACATATTCCCCCTTGCTTAGCATGATATTATGGCACTTTCTAGAGCAATTTATAGTTCCTGCATTTGCAACCATCACTTGACACACTGGTGCTAGGTATACAAAGCAATTCAATTCCTTGGATACCTTACAATGAATATAATTATGGGTACAACCCAAATCAATCAACAATATTACATTTTTTTTCTTCATATTTCCTTCTATGTCAAGTGTTTGACGAGTGGTAATTCCTACCAATGAATTACAGGATATGGTAAAATTCATTTATTCTTCCTCTAAGGTTGGTTCCTAGTGTATATCCTCTTCTTTTGAATTTTCTTGTTCCTTTTCTTCCTCCTCTTCAAAATATATGTAAAATTATTTCTTCTCAGCACACTTATGAACTTTACTGTATTTTATATTACAACTATCGCAAAGCCCTTTTTCTATTTTTTCTTCCAATTGGTGTGGTGTCAACCTTATAGGTTGTGGAAGTCTAGGAGTAGCAACACTTCCATATTTATAGTTGTGAGTGGTAGGATTCCTTGTCGCCATAATTTTTCTTTCAATTTTTATTGCCAACCTGAATTCTTTCTCCAATGGATCAGGTTCCCAAAGACGAACTTCATTTTGGATGGTATCCTTTAAATTCCTTATGAATACATCAATCATGTGCTCCTCTAGAATATCCTTTACCCTTATATTCAATTTTTGGAAGTCCTCAATGTGTTCCACCATTAAACCATTTTGTTTTCGATTTATCAATTGGATAAAGAAGGTGCTACTCTTTTTATCCTCAAAATGTGCTATCATTTCCTCCATAAAAAGTGACCAAGTGAAAAAAACAAATTACAAGAGAAAAACCATGGATACCATACAAATGTATTGGGTTCTAACTATAAAGTCACAATGCGTACCCTTTGTGTGTTTTGCACATCATGGAGATGAAATTATTGCTCCATCTGTAGTATCCATGTTACAGGATCCTTTCCATCAAACTTCCTCATATTAATATTTGGAATATGGTGGGTCTTCAATCTAACAGATTCTATAAATTCATGATTAAAAATTATTTTGTTCTCATGATGAGTTTCCTCTACTTCCTTTTCGCCATTAGGAAGCTTTTCTTGTAGCAATTTTACCAAACCTTCCATGTTTTTATTCAAATCTTCCATATTTCCTTTTGTACCATCAATATTAGCTTTCATTTCATCCATATTAGCTTCCATGAAATCCATCTTATCTTCCATTCCATTCTTCAAACCATCCATATTAGCTTCCATGCCTTACTTCAAACCATCCATCTTAGCTTCCATTTCATTTTTGGTTACTTTTTGCGAGAGCGAAATTTATTGCACCTGGTCTCGTAATTTTGATGTATGTTGTTGCACTTATTCCTCTTCATGTGTGATAGTAGATATTTTTGAGGGATTAGTGGGTGTGTAATTATTTTTAGTAAAAATTATACCAATATTGATAACAATGCTTCAATATGCCTTGGAATCACTTCAAACACATTTTTTAAACAAAGGTTATGCAATTTAAAAAAAAACAAACACACATTTTTTTGCTTTCGAGCAGCTTGATATTGAACCTGATATATCTCTGTGATTTTGGATCCCCAACATTTGAAATTTAGTCCTATAGTATCCATCTAGGTCTTCTTCCGAATTCCATAGGTCGGACCTGATTTGGATTCTTCAAGACAAAGTTATGCCCAATATACCACAATGACCTAATTATGGATTGGTTCATTAGAGTGAACTTGTACGACATGCCACATGTCACGGTTTCGTCCTTCAACTCTGAAATCCATACACAAGAAACTGAATACCATGCAACTTCGGCCACCTTTATAGAATTTGAATCTGATAACTGAAATGAAATTTATGATGATTTTCCCTCAGTTGCTTGTTTTAGATGAAATTATGGAGCCTGCAAAAACCCTAACTTCCACAGATGCTATCTCTAAAAAATATTACGAACCAAGGTCTGAACGTTTTACAGGAAGTTCATCAATATTTCAGATCCACGTGATACAAATTTAAGCTTTTGTAGCCTCATAGGAAAAAAGTTATAGCGAAATTCCAAGATGACCTGTTTGAAGAAGAGAAACCCTAGAATTTGAAGCTTTAATACCAAATGTTATGCAACTAGCTTAAAAAATAGAAGAAAATATATATCAACGACTTACAAATCAACCTCCTCGAGGGGGAAACATCCTTTACATTACATAAATGAACAATTATTGGATGATACAAATGAAAAAACCTACTTTATATATATAGGAGTCCAAGGAGTCACAATATAATCCTAACTGACATAACAATAACAATGTAAGGGCACAACAATAATAATAGTGAGCTTCTATGGGGCACAATAATAACAATATGGGGCTTACATGGGAAAAACAATAAAAATAAGGAGATACACTAGTATTTTAGGGACCTAACATTCTTCAACATTAACTACCACTCTAACATAACCAATAGAAATATTGGGAAGAGAATCGAGATAATGTGAGCTCCGAGCATCACCTTGAACTAATTCATAAAGATGTTGAATCTTGCTTCCAATTTTTTTATTTGCTTTATTTTATGATCATCTACTTCTAATAACTTAGTATTCTTGGATATCTAATATATAATTTGATTTGTCATGATGTTGTTGTAATGAGAAAAGGGAACCTGTAGATCTTCAATATGGTGTGTGTTTCTCCTTTGAATTCAATGGAGGTCTAAAGTTTTGCAAGGGATACAGTTGATTGGAATGTCTATATCCTTCCATTCTTTTCACAACCTTAAATTTGAACCAAATACCAGTTCCAAAGAAAATACCTGAGAACTTCCAAATGCAAGATGACCAAAATGATGGCATACCGTAGGCCTAGAAACCAAGAATGGAGGCCCAATTGACTGGGTAAAATGGACAAAATAAAAACCATGGAAACTTACCAGACTTTTGAGCCAAATCAACAGATTTAATCCTACAAACCAAACCATGGCAACATTCCTTAAACCCCTGCAGAGACCAAAGACTAGAAAAGAGAAAATTCCACCTTCATAGCTTAGAGCCATTCTTTTGCATTGGTTATCCATCCCTCTACTGTATATATAGGAGTGAAAGGGAAATATATAGGGTTGGGATGAAGTTATTTCCCATATTATCAACTTAAGATTGATGCACCCTTTGTCCACTATTCCATTAGCATGAAAATCCTAGGGTTTATGAATCTTAATATCATGACATATAATATTTGATAGGATTTCATTTATACTCAACATTCCAACATTTAAAATAATTGTTTCATCTAATTTGGTACTAGCTAGGCTATTTAGGGTCCTGAACACCTGGTAGTGTTCTATAAATTGAACTCCTTGCCACCCCTTGAACTCTTTTTCATAGCCTCGACAACTTGGATTTCACATGATTAATTGATTTCACATCAGTTTGATTATGATGGAGGATTATCAAATTACAATTAAGTTTTTGATTTCGTTAGATATTTCAATCTTGATACAATTCCAATTATTTTCCTTCATTTTTGGTTGATTCTCGTAACCAGATCAAATATTATCCCTCCACACCTTCCTCCCTAACACAAATGTGACTTGTTCTGGGCAATCTACCATAGCATATTTTTCTCTCAAACCACACATTTATTATGTATTACTTATAGGTTACATATGGTTTCTTATCTTCCAATCTCTTACTGGTTCAACATTGTAAACACCTATATTTTTGTTGTTATGAATATAATCATCTATTGGAACCAATAAGATGGCATGTGATTAGGCCAAATGAATAATATTTATTAGTTTCTTCAAGCTTGTGATCCATCCTTGTTTCACAGTCCTTATGTATGTGCCAATGTCATCATTTTTTAGAAAGAAATTCACCATGGTCCATAGTAATGGAGATACATAGTGATCATAACTATCAAGTAACACATCGTTACCTGAAATCCAAAGGAGGTATCAAGTTTAAAGAACTAAAGTGTGTTTTAACTTTTGTAGCCTCACGAGAATTAAAGTTCCAACGTATTAAGTTTTTATCAATATATCTCTTTGGAGGAATACACCACTATTAGTAATAGAAATAATAAAACATATGGAACCAATTAATACTATGTGTTGGTTCTTTAAGGGAAGAAAACACAGACCAAAACTAGAATCATAATGAAATATGAGAATTTAAGGAACCTCTAAAGCAGTGTTACAAACTTGTCTTGGTGAAAAACTCAGTGCAGTAAAAATATAAGAGTTTGACTTGAAATCTAGGAAAACTGAGCTATTTTGACTATATAATGAAGGAAAATGAGTTTTTGAACCTCTAAAATAGTGTTACAAAACTTGGTTTGGCGAAAAAAATTAGTGAGGAAAAGGCTAAGAGTTTGACTTGGACTCCACAAAATTTTAGGCAATACAAAGGCCAAATTATCGGTTATATAATGAGGGACAACAAGATTTTTTATGGCTCCATGAGTCTAACTTGTTGACACATAAAAAAATTTCCAAATATTTGTGGGTTATAGTTTTATATATGAGTTGTTTCAAGTCAATGTGAGAAAAACTTGCTGGTGCCAAGTTTGAGTCGCCCTACATTGGCATGGCTTAGTTTAGTGGTGAGTCATGTTTTTTCAGCGAGTGTAGGTTAAGCTTTGTGGGTTTGGTGATATTTATTTATAGAGAGAGAGCCTCTTGTTGTTGATGAATGCTTGAGGGAAGGTGCTGGAAATTTCTCCAAGAAATTTTTTGTTTGAAAACATTCTTCCAATAAGTTTTTAGTATAAGGAAAAAGGACATCATTATGTACATAATTTTTCTTTACTCAATGGCATTATGATGTCGAGGGTTAAATAAAAATACCCATTCTTCCATCATCAACATATTTGGACACCAATTATGTCATTCAACATATCCAATTATTGTCCTCGATCCGTTAATTGTTAAAGACTTCTATTGACAATTTGTGAAGTTCTTCTGCTAGTCTATGCCTTCCAAAGACTACACTATACACATAATTGGTAAGATTGAAAGTTGATCCCTAGTAATTTCCACTGCCACAAACCTAAATAAAGATCATTATACTATAAATGGATTTTTCTTAGCAGTTGCATGTAAATATTCATTTATGCCATTTTATTTTCTATCTTCCTTCAAGGGTTGTTTTCTCATCTTTAGCATAGTTTTTATTAATGGTTTTTTCTTGCACCATGCATATGTGGAATAATATTGACTACGATTGGCTTACTTATTTCACATTATTTTATAGCATTGGATGATTGCAACTGCTTCCTTATCTTTGGCTTCATATACTGCTTCTTTAATTTCATGATATTTGGTTTTTTTTTCGTTGCCCTTGATATGGTTCTCCAATTTTCAATTTTTGACAAAAATCATTTTTGTTTTCAAGTTGTACACATCTGGAGGTACATTTACTACTTCCAATCCATAAAGAATAGATATTAGGATATTATATGCTTAATAAATTATTCACTTTGTCAAGAAACTTTTATGTAACCTTTTTAAAATTAGCACCCCTTTCAAAATTTGCTTGATTTTAGAAAAAAAGAAGGGCTTCAATTCAAAATGGAGTATGATTTTCCATATTCTTCCCTAGGTACTATAATAGTAACCTTCCTAGAAAATGTATTGAAAAAAGTTGTCCAGAATTGATGCCATTTGGTTTTTGGACTGTGAAAATGGCCTAAGGTTCCCAGTGTTGTTTCTGTCCATTTTTTTGGAGAAATATGTTTCTCCCATAAGAAAAAAATAAGAAATTTTATCTATTTGAACCTCATAAATGATTGTATCTCGATGTTTTCAGTTATTTCTTATTGAGAGGCAATAAGAGAAAATTGAAGAAAGGGAAAAATTAACTAAAATGGAAAAAAATCTCAAAGCTTTCCCAATATAAAAGCTCATGTTTCGGCTCATTCTGTACTTGAAAAATATAGATTTAAGTATTTTATAAATACCAATTTTTTCTTGGAGGGTTTGGGACTCCAGTTGTGTTGTAGAGAATTGTTATTGGAGGCATATACTCCCTGAATAACGTATTGAATGTTTTTTCATCAAACAATAGAGAGTTACCAATGTTTCATGATATTTCTAGGATGTTAGATCACAAGAGCGAGGTAACATATATGGGGAATGTGTATAGATTTCCCCAAATTTTAGTGAAATTCATGCGGGTGGGGCGAAAGATGTTGAGGTTCCTAGGATGGGGGGGGCAGGGAGCATATTTAAAATTAAAAAACAAAAATCCTAATGTAACCATTCATCCTATGTATATTTATCATTATGCAATGTAAAAACTAAAATTTAAAAATGGTGAAATGATAAAAACATGAATCATGGTTTATCAATCACCATTGTTATTATGCTTTATCATTTATCATAAGTGACTATTTATAAAGGTCATCTTTGCAACACTTGTAAGTGCTTTGACTTTCTCTTCAACATTTACTAGTTCCCAATTTTTCCCCATATAAATGGTAACTTATTTTACAAAAAGGTTGAAGCCAACAACTTCACCATTTACCCACAACTACTTTCTTGATTCTAAAGAAAATACTAGGGAAATAGATTTAATATACAACGAAATATAGAAGATGCAAACTATGATAACTTTATTGTTGTTTGACTTAGGCCTCTTATGTTGCTTCTGTTATGTTGGGTTTCTCAAAAATAACTGTGGGGGGATGCCCAGGTGTCCCACTTTTGAGGAGGGTGTGCCCACAAGTCCCCCATTTTGTGAAATGTGTCCCACTCATTGAGAAAATATTTTTTCTCCTCAACCCTATAGGATGCATTCTCCATGGAGAAATGAATTAATTCAAATGTGAGCTTTGTATTTAAGGTATCCTCTTCTTATTGGGAATATTTATAAAATTACAATATATTCATATTTTCAATCATCATTGCAAAACCTCCAAAGGAAGTTCATTGTCGACGTCATCTTGATGCTTATTGGTCATTGTACTCCTATGTTCTTGTGGTTCCACTTGAATTTTGGTGTTATGGATTATGAATTCTTACATTCCACACACATATTTTTTTTTAGTGAATATGATCATGAGTCAAATTATTGAAAATTCTATTCTCTAGACTCGATTCCTGGAATTTTATAAATATGAAATTCCAAATGCATGAGACATTTTCCACATTATTATGTTTCCACCTTTCTAAATAACATAATTATGATTCCAAACTATTATGACATGAAATGAATGTGGTTGCTCTATTTTATAATGAGTTTAAATATGTGATATGTTGTGATTTGGTAATATATTAACCTTATGTTGTGAAATCATGATTCTTCTTTCATTTTTGTTTTGCACTTTATGTTTTGGATCTTGGAAGAAATGGATTTATTTTATCATACCTTGGGCCCTCATTTCTAATGCTATTGTTGTTTCTCATTTTGTTTCTCATTTCTTGTATTGTTAAAGTAGAACTTCACATGAACTATGTGTAATATTTATTCATTTCACTAAATTTGTATTCGGTGTGTGTTATATTATTTCCATGACTAGCTCCAAGCGGGAATCAGGGGGTAAGACCTTCTTATGGCAATTTGCATGGGTTTGCATAGGTTTGTGGGAATGATGGTTTTCTGCCAACGGTATTTTGTAGATCTAGTCAAGGGAACTACAGTTGTGTTATAATATAAGGTTAATGGATTGGGTTTTATGAATGCTTCGGCATGTATATATATTTTTTGTAACATTGAAAGGAATATAATGAAAAAACAAGCTGGTAGTCCCGGTTTGTGGATCCAGGGGAAAATATATGTGTATATTTTTTTTTATGTTTTATGCTATCACCATTATTTATTTTCTATTTTAAGAGTTTTTTTGTAGATAATTGATGTACAGGGTCAAAACCTACATTTGGAATTAGAGTTGTTTCGGCTTCAAGGGGATGCCTTTACTGGTAAGGGTTCTTTTTCTTGGGCCTATCGTAGACCCTGTTCAGTGGGAGATCTACGGGATCGATTCTTGTGGTGAAATAATATGGTGAAAAATGGAAAGATAGAGATCGATAAATTTAATGGTAATAATTTTGAGTTGTGGAAGCTCAAGATGGAGGATCTGTTGGTGAATAAAGATAAGTGGATCGCGGTAGATCTGGGTACTAAACAAACAAAAATATCAGATGAATACTAGGCGAAGTTGTATCGGAAGGAAATGATAAAAATATGTTTGTGTATCTCAAATTCATTATTATCGAATGTATATGGGAAAGCTATAGCGAAGGCTTTGTAGGCCAAGTCGGGTACTTTATACTAATCTAAGTCTCTAGTGAATAAATTTTTTGTGTAGAAAAAGATGTATAACATGAGGATGAAGGATGGAGACTTAGTGACAAATCATATGAAAGGTTTAAATACTGTGGTAATTTAATATCCATCTATTGATATTAGAATATCAGATGAAGATTAGTGCAACAATTATTTTTCTCTACCAGATTCGTGGGATAGTTTGGTTGTTGCAATAGGTAGCAATACAACTACCTTGAATTTTTATGAAATTGTCTCAGCCTTGTTATTGGAGGAAATGAGACTGAAAAATATGGAGGGACAGAATGGAGATTCCGTGTCTATATGAGGATGATCCCATAACATAAAAAAAAGAAACAATTTGTTAAATGGGAGACCTAAATCTAGAGGGAGATCTAAATCTCCAAGAAATCTTGTAAAGGTGTGTTGGAAATGCGAAAAGGAAGGGTGCTTCAAAAATTACTACAGATATAAGGCTCCTAATAAAGGAAAGGGATATGATGATGCTCCATCTACAGAGGTGAAAACCACCTCAGATGAAGGTGGGGATGTGTATTTGGCTTCTTCTTGAAAGACACATGTAGATCATGAGGCATGGTTGATTGAAAAAGGTTAATCCTTTAACTTCACTCTGAATAGGGAGTGTTTCTATGAGTATGAGAAGTATGATGTGGTGATTTCTTCTTAGGGGATGATAGGAAGGCTAGAATCATTAGATGCAAAAAATTCAAGATAATGTTGCAAGGTGGAAGGATTAGAACACTTCTTGGTGTTCTGCATATTCCTGCATTGGTTAGAAATTTGATTGATGTAAGAAAGATGGATGATGCAGGTGTAAAAATAGTGTTTGAAAAAGATACCTCTAATATGGTTGGAGGAGCACTGGTATTGATATAGGGACTTCGGATTGGAGCTATGTACAAGATTCTAGGTAGCACTATTATTGATTGGTGCAATAGTTTTGTGGTTCCTGAAAGTGGAGTAGAAAGCCTAATGGTCTCTGGAAAAAAGACCATGATATGGCATCAAAGGCTTGGAAATATTGCAGATAAGGGCCTTCAGATACTTCATGGTAATGGTTTGGTATAAGTTATGTTTAACTTCTCTCGGGATTTTGATTTCTATGAACATCGTGTACATGGGAATCGTAATCAAGTGAGTTTCCCTTCTAATGCTAAGAGGGCGAACAAGATATTAGAGCTTGTGCAGAATGATGTGTTTGGACCTATATTGGTTCCATCATTAGGTAAGTTTGTGTACTGTTAGGGTCCTATAATAATAGGATTCATAATTTTGAATTTTCTATGTTAAAATATTGTAATATTGTACATACCTTTGCTTTCTGCAAATGTTTTCCCATATTTAAAAAATGAAAAGAGGGTAAGTCATAAAGAAAATCAAAGAAAAAAAAAATATCCAAAAAAGGAATATTAAAAATTAACCCCACTAAAATGGATCATGAAAGTGTTGCACGTTCAAATTCCACTACTATTAGTTCACTTTTGCAAATAATATTGTGTGCAGCTTGTCCTAACTGCCACAATCCATGAGGATCAAATAGCTCAATATTGACTTTTCATGCTAATAGATAGAGAATAAGGATCTAGCCAAACTATTCAACCTTGGCAGATCAGTAGTTAGGTAGGGAATAAATAAGGAGCTCAACAGTTTAATCTGAGCCCTTGGAAGAAATAAGGATAGAATTAGTTAGTTTGTTGATTGAAAGAAAAATTAATAAGCGTTTGCAAGCTCAAATGCACCAATGTAAAAGAAGGAAAAATGTTAGGGTAGTTGATGGGTAAGCAGAAACAGTTTTCACAAGGCATGGAAAGCATTAAGTTGGTAATTTCATATCAGTAATATCCCTAAGAAATCCCCTTCCTTTGCTAAAAACCCTAATGCCACTTGCAAAAAAGGAATTTTACCTTGTAAAATTACCCCTTGCCCCTTCATATTAACTTTTTCCCATCGTTTTACTCATTTCCTTTCTTAAAATCCCATTTCCCTAGCTAAAGTCCATTTTTCCTTTAGAAATTGATTTCCCTTTACTAATTACCCTTTTTCCATAAATTCCCCCCTACAAACCCCTATATTCTAAGTCTAAATATTAAAAATAATGTATCAAGCCCCATGGTAAATCCTTCCCCAAAAACATTTTAATACTTAGTCTAATGTTTATTAATTTCCTATAACACTTTTTAACACTAAAAATAGTAATTTATTCATTTATCCCTTTGTATATTTTTCCCACATTAACATTCATTATTTAACTCCACATATTATATATCCTACCTTTTTATATTAATTTCCCGCTATTCTAAAGTCCTGACCCACTAATTATTTAACACATGTTAAATACACCATGCATATAATTCTCGAGCCCCACCTCCTATACCCACCTATCACTTTTCAAACACCTGACAACCGTCAGATCTTCATTCCTCAGATCCAACGACCAATGAGCCTTTTCGCACCCACGATAGCCCGATCTATAACATTCCAAAATCTTGTGAAATAAGTGGTTTTCACTACTCTGCCCCTTGCTACGTGGCGCCTCCACAATCCATCGCATCATTCAAAGGAAAAACACTTACCATCTTTGCTCGATGCGAAAAACCACCAAGTAGTTTGTCCCAGTATGAATAAGACTACCATGCCATTTGAATCTGACCTCGCGCTATGTGAAGAACATCATACCATCATTCCACTCTGGCACTGTGAGAAAATCCAACATTGTTTCAAAACCCTGCAATTGAATTATTTCGGCAGATTTGCGAATAAAACCAAATCCATTGTCAAACAGAACTAAAAACCCGCTATTTTATCCATAACCACTCTCTGTTTAAAATGTGAAGGTGACACTCCATTTTCAAACTGAATTAAATTCCAACTACAGTTCAAACTCGTTTCACCATCTTTCCCATCCCCTAAAGCCATTATCCCTTCTCAACGAAACTATGTTTAATTAATTACTAGTTTATTTTTTGCAGGTGATCATACTAGACCTAGACAAACAGTTTTTATACTAGTTAAAAAAAAACATGTTTGCTCCATATTCTCATAAAATATATTCGAAGGCCTCATTTAGCAACAGTTTGTGTATAAAAGTAAAATTAAATTAAACCAGCAATACATAAGGAGGATAACAATATACACAGTAAATTGGTCAGAATAGAGATAAAAACAATATTCACCAACAACAATTATTTACTAAAGGTAAAAATGAATACAGGTTAAATGTGAAGACAGAGCAACCATGTTTAATGGTAAACAGAGTTTAAAGAGAAAATCAGAGTTAATAAACTATTATGAGATAATAAGATAGAGTTAAAAGATAAATCTTATGCAACCAGCATGAAGACAAGTGAAAAAATACAAATGGAAGAAACAAACAGATGAGAATGAATTTTGAAAATATGAAGATGTTTTTGTTTCTAACATCCTCATATACAAAAACCTCTCTCACTTTTTTAACAACCATTATGGTTTTGCAAATTTTAAACAATACTTGAAAGAACGTTTTACAGAAAATTCATGTTTATTCATCATTTTTCAGAAAATATTGTGGCCAATCAGAAATGAATCTTGCAAAACTGGAGAATTTTTATGTTCCTAAAATTCCAACCTACAAAAACCTATTTCATTTTATGCACAAGTATTACATAATGAGAGATACATACACATCTTCACAGCCTATTTTTTGGACTATGCAAAGTTCTGTTTTACACATCGTTTTGCAGATCCTATTGTGAACAAAAGTAGCGGAATTTTAGGAAAATGAGAGAGGTGTTGCTCGAAAACATATTTATCTAAAATAACCTCTTTCAATTTTTACATATCTATCTCGGATTGAGATATAGAAAAGGATTTCAGGACCCTATGTTTCATAAATTCCGGAGGAAAAAGCTCAAAGACAATTAGTGACTTGGATGCCACCTCATCAAATAAGAGTTGCTATCAAATTTGAATTGCTCTTCTTTGTCACCAGAAATTCACAAAGATAGTGCCAAGTAGATTAATTAGTTTTAATGTCCTATGTTTGAGTTATATTTATGTAACACAATTGTAGATATTTGTAAGAAATCTTGATATTTTTTCAAGATATTTTAGTTTAGAATTTGTATAAATACTTCATCATTTGAAGTAATAGATGTTGGAATTTGTAACCAGGAACCTCACCATTCAGGGTGACGTAGTCCACTAAGTTCAAGTGACTATTTGCATTAATAAAAGAGCAGTTGTTTCAGGATTCATGTGCCATATCTACTGGTGAAGTTTTCCTCATTGTATATGTGCTTTCCTTTGTTTCCATTTTATTGTTTTCTTAATTCTGAATTTTCTAACATGAGTATTACTGCAGAATCTGTTGATATCATACACTCTACCTTTAATTGTTAGTAATCTACATGTTTTATTCTGACATCCAGATTATGGAATTCTTCATTTCTCCCTAGTTTTGATTGAGCCTCTATTCTTATATCCAGATTAGGGAATTCTTAAATGCTCCCTAGTTTCAATTAAGTCTTCCTTCTTATTTTATTACATTTCATCCAAATCTAAAGGATCCAGTAGTAATGTATACCTTTCCCTGTTTCAATTAAGCTTGATACTTTTTCAAATTGATCACCCAAGCCTCTTTGACTCCATTGCCTAATGGCCTTCCTCTTCATTTGCAACAAAAACCAATTAAAAAAACAACTCTGTACTTATTAACTAGCCTAATATATATTTCAAATAAAGCTAAATCATATAGAGAGAGCCCTCTCTGAGTTTAGGAGGTCTGGATCCTAAACTCAAAAGTAGGTTTGTGGTTACCTCGGTAAATTCTTTCTTTAACCTTGAGAAATTACTGAGTGATAACATAGTGGCGACCATACTGGGGAAGAACATCTTCTTCAAAAATATTATACAAGGATTAGATCCTATTTATGATGGTGGACAGTGATCAAACACACAAGGGTTAAAATCATCCACCTATCGACTCCAATTCCAAATCAGTTTCAAAATCAAGACTCCACTGGAGAAATGAACCTGGAAGAACATCATGGGAATATCAGGTTTTCAACTTGGATCCTAATCCAAGACATTATGTTCTTTCTTATCAAGAAGGTTTTTCAATGCATATTGTATTTTAGTGATGATCTTAGACTAATATTTGATTATTTTCCTTTCAAGAGTGTAAATATAAATTCTCCTTTTGAGCAACTTTCTGATGGAACTAATGATGATCATTTTCCAATTGATAAGCCTCAAGCAATCAAGACTGATATTAAAATTCCTGTACATATGTTTGTACCTTGTAAATTTCTTAATAGATATAAGCCCCTCATCTTACCTCATGTACTCCATAATTTCCCTGATAACTATTACAAATACCTCCCCCAGTTTTATGGAGCAAATGATAACATCACTGCTAAAAAACATATTCAAGGTTTTGAAAATTATACGGATTTATTTGAGATTGATGAAGGTGATGTTAGAATTAGGATTTTTGCTCTTTCTTTGGAAATTAAGCTTAAAATTTGGTTCAAGAATCTTCCTATTGCAAGCATCTCAAATTTCCAACAGCTTTCCAAAATTTTCCTTGATAAATGGATAATCAAAGTCAATCTTTTCATAATCATAGAAGAATATAATTAATTGAAAATACAACCAAATGAGTCAATGCATCAATTTTCTGCCAGATTTAGTCAAGTTTATTATTCAATACCAGAAAAGATAATATCTCCTTCTGATTCAACTCTCTTTATTTACCCAAGTGCCTTTGATCCAGAAATAGAATTTCATTTAAGAGAAAGAGATTCAGAAACACTTGAACAGATGAAAAATATTGCAGTTGATGTAGAAGTTAATTTGCAAATAAGAAAGGAAAATTTGAAAGTAGAAGGAGAGAATAACAACATTGCAGAGGTAAAACTTGACATTTTGGTAAGTAAAATAGAAGAAATGATACAGAATATCACCATGAAAGATGAATTTTTTGTTGATCAAGATCATCATGCAGAAAAAGAAGAGGTGGTTGGCCAGGAACACTTTGCTAATCCCAACTCCCATAGATCAGAAAATGGATTTATAGAACAATATGAGGAGAAGCAATCTACTGGTCTAATCTGTATGTTTGATGACATTCCTTCTTTTGATGATTTTCCTAACTATGATCATTATGATGATAATTATGTTATCCAAACTCATGCTAAATTTACAGAGCAATCAAAAGCTAGTTTGTGGGAAGAGGAAACTCAGTTTCAGTAGCTAGAATACAGTGATCAGCCAATATAGATCAACCATGAGAGTGAAGAAGAAAGTGCAAAAAATTGGGAAGTAAATCATGGATCTCTACCTCTTTGTTTTGCTTCATTTCAGTTCATCAAAGACAACTTTAATGCAATAAAAAGTCATCAGTCTTTAGAGATTGTTATGGACAACAAAGAAAACACTACAAGAAAAAATGACATTGGTGAGGGGTGAAAAAATTCACCTCATTGGTGAGGGTCAAAAGAGCCTTCGTCACAAAAAAATGAATGTCACCAAAGGTGGAATCGCCAAAAGTGTAGTTGTTCTGGTGACATTAAAGGTATGTCACCAATAATTATTTATAATGACGGATAGTGACAGTCACCATTTCATATGAGCAATGATGACGAACAATAGCCTCCGTCACCAAAAACTAAACATCACCAAAGGTGGCATTAGTGAAAGTATGTGTTCTAGTGACATTCAACATTCGTCATGAATATTGATTATAACGACGGATAATGACCGTCACCATTTCATATGAACAACAATGATTTTTTGTGATGGACCTTACATGGCCATCACTATTGTTGCATATGTATGGCGATGTTCGTTGACCGTCACCATTTCATATTTGGTGAGGGTCAAAAAATGTCACAATAAACTCATTGGTGACATCAAGTTTCATCACAAATAATGAATATAATGACAAAAAATCACCCTCGCCATTTCATATCAACAACAACGATTTACGGTGACGAACCTTTCATGGTCATCACTATTGATGCATATATATGGTGGCATTCGTTGACCATCACCATTTCATATTTTTGTGAGGGTCGAAAAATGTCACCATAATCTCATTGGTGATGGTCAAAAGAGCATTCGTCACCAAAAAATGATCGCTGCCATTCCCTATTAATATCAGGGCATGATGGAATCGAACCACCAACCTCCTACTTGTAAAGCAGATGCCCTTCCATTGAGCTAGCACCCTTTAAAGTATTAGACTTTAAACTAGCAATTGTTGGTTGCCTAGTAAGACTCAATTTCAGTATCTTGAGCAGATCATGCAATCATACTTATGGTCAAAGTATCATGGGAAGAAAAATATTCCACAAGGATGGAGGGGGACTCATCCCTCACTCAATATGTTGAAAAGTAACATTGCAACATGGAAGCTATTTTGTAGGGATGCGGGGTGGATCTTTGGTTAGTCCTTATAGTAGTATCAACCACAAAGGCTTTAACCTTTGCTGCTTTAGCAGAATCTATTAAATCCAACTCTCAATGCAAGATGGGGTGTTAGTTGAAATAGAAGATAGGTGAGAAAAAAAATTACACCATTTCTAATCTATTTGGAAAGATAATCTAGACCATTATTTAGTTCTCCTTCAATGCCGGGCTCACTAGTGTGTTGCCTTGTTTGGCAATTGTAGATATCTATTCCACTCTTCCTTCATTGAGATTTGGCAGTGATTGAGAGTTGTTTCTCTGCTTTCCCTAGGAAGATTAAGTGTAAGTTTTTTTTGAGAAACAAATTAGTAATCTATCTACTTTTTGTTCCATTTATCTATCTACCTTTTGTTCCATGTTGTGTAATGAGGTACACGACTAGCTATTAGGTGAGGGTTAATTGATAAGAGATGCTCAATATTTATATTCAGTAACCTATACAGACTTTATTTTTGATTTTCTAGTCTTACAGAAGAGGATACTAATATAAGCTCCATTGTATATACACTTCCACATTTTGATTTACTATTTGTAGATAATTTTTCATAAATATAAGATATGTCTTGACAACAACCACAACAAAAATAATGGATGACCTACAGTAAAAGCTGCTGATTTTCTTGCATTCTTCAACTATGTTGGAGCAGAAAAGAATGACAGTGAATAGATAAATATGCATTTCATCATGATTAGAAAATTATATAACTATGCTGGGAATTGGCCTAACCATGCTAAGATGTCATACAGTCCAAAACTGAAGCAATCGATGTCCTGCGAACATGAGCCACATTTGAGGCATACAAAACAATGAACTAATTCTGGGACATGTTAGCATATTCAATATATTCTATTAGAGATAAGTGTCTTCAAAAGTATTGGGGATCGATTAACAAAGTGAGAAAACCTGTCAGAGTACTCCATGAAGAAGGGTAACTTCATCAGGGTAACCAATTCTGGGACATGTTGGCATATTCAATATATTGCATTAGAGAAGTTTGCCTTCAAAAGGCTTGGGTATTGGTTCATGGAATGAGAAAACCTGCCAGATACTCCATAAAGAGGGAGAACTTGGTCAGGGTAACCAAGTTCACCTGCTTTAAACCAACAATGCATACATGAATTCTAGTAAAAAACTCTAGTGGACTTTGGACCCCAAGTGACCACTCCGACCTAAGAAAACTAAGGAGCGATATTAAGGTTAATGAAAGAAAATTTTGGTAAAATACATGCATTTTGGAGTTCTGGGATTTTGTAACTACTACTTCACTTTAGTATTGTATCAAATCACATAATCATGTTGTGAATTTTTGTGTCTAACATGTAGAAAACCAAAATGCATGTAGTAAAAGCTCATAATACCTCGTTTCCCTTCTTAAAATATCTTTGGTCATTGTTTTTGAATATCACCCTCATGATGGTTGGAAACTTTGCACCACCATTGTTGATTCTTGTCCATTTCCTCTGTCTTAAATAGAATTTGGTAGAAATATGTGGTCTATTCCATTACTATGGAAGCCACTAGAAGTTCATAGCTTTGAGGTATCTTGTGCTACATTCCTAGTTTTGAGTACTGCAGCAAATTGTGGAAGATGTTTGATTTGTTGAGTTGATGTATTGAAGGAAAATTTTGTGAAACGTAAATTATTGTTGCCGAAATATGCACCATAGCTAAAGGCATACAAAGTAACTAACTACTAGCAAAAGTTGGGCATGTTCATTATATTGCAGTAGATAAGAATACCTTATAAAGGCTTTGTAGAAATCATTGGCATATTTACACACCTATCTAGATAATATATCATATGATTAGGCTCAATAATTCAATGGCTTGCATAAACAATGCATGTAGATATAAAAATTAATTATCAAAAACTAGGGATTGTGGATCTCAAGTACGCATTAGTTGTAGTAGCTTCCACCAGGAACTACAACTCTAGCCAAATGAGACCACTATTCAAGGAAATGACAACAAACTATTATAGCATTAATGCATTTTGCTAAATCACCAAATTTCTAGTAATAAATAATTGACATTTTGGAGTTCTAGGATTCTGGAGTCTATGGTTACTACAACTTCTTGGCTACTATGGTAGATGGAAAAGAAACCAAATACTCATGTGTTCATTAAGGCTCATATTAATTGGTAAGTGGGCCTTTGTTTATGTAAATTCAAGTATCATTATTGTGAAGGTCTCTACAAATTTTCCAAAAAATTGAACTGGTGCTACTTATTGCCTATTTCCAGTGCAGCTTAGATAAAAAAAAATTGATGTTAAGAGGTGGTTCACTCCATTAGTATGCTGACAAATAGTTTGGAGTTTTAAATACTCTAGAATATTTTTGAAAATTTATGATCTACTAAATTAATATTTTTTTTGTACATCCAAGATAGTTGCCACCTGACCAAGATGACTAAGACCATTGTAATTATTACTCACTGAGCTAGTAGACACAAATTTTCTCCTTACCTTAGTAGAGATGTGAATATTGGTGGTTGTACATCAGTTACTAAGGTGGCTGCAAGACTATGCACCTAAGTCTTAATTGATTTTTGGCATCAAGATGATTGAGCTCATGTTCTCTTGATCCATCCACACAGACTGATTATTTTATTTGATACATACTGATAATTTTCTTTGAGCCATGGTGTGGGTTTTGTTGTATTCATTTTACCTGACTCCATGATCTCATATGTCATACATACCCCTTGTGGGATATAATTTTAAATATCTTTGGATAAGTATGGTCCATGATCAAGTATCTTACCCGCTATCATATTAACAAAGGACTCCTCGTTGGTTTCTATTTATGGGAACTAGACAGTTTGACAGAACCTTTTAAAGGAATTATTGGTTTCCACATTAACATTTCACTTTTACACTACTGACAAACCAAGCTTGGGACATATATTTATAAAATTAAAACCTACTACCTCAATTTAAAGGAAATCAGAATGTATGGTGTGTGTTCTCTGGTGCATAGTTCTATAGAAGTAATCATCTAAGAATTTTAGTGTTCAAAATATTTCACTTAAATTCCCATCATAGATTTATAATCAATCATAAACCTTTGAAAACATCCTAAAAACTAAAGGTTGATAATGTAATCCTTGATAAATTTAGGTTCTTTGAGAAATCAAGAAGCCAAAATATTGAAAGGTTCTTCATATTTGCATCAGTTAATGGCTCTTCGAAGTGGGTTGTATAATAATATTTATGTGTATGCCAATGCACATGAAAGGGAAAATCTCTCTTATACACGAGATTAATAGAAAACATGTGAGTATTCATTTATCAAATTGATGTCCTTGTACAAAACAAATTATGGGAGTTGTAACCAAGAATAAATGTGGGTTTTCATCCCCATCAACCCACAATAAAAATCAATTGGTGCGAGCTTGGGTATTGAATGTAAGTGTTTAATGAAATGTAAATGCATGGTTTTATAACCTTGAACACTATTGTTTCATGTTGCGTGCTTAATGGGGATGGTGAAGCAGCTTTGAAATTTTTTTGCTAAGGACAATATCGAGGAGGAAGAGAAATTTCAATAGAAATCTAGTAAAATGGAGATCGGATAAATTTGTGGCATATAGGGAATGATGCACAAGATAAATACCAATCAGAGAGATTCTAAAAAAAATGCTATGAGATGGTGACATGTGGATGTCGAGAGACTCTAAAGACTCTAGCATGTTGCACAAGTATAGGGATATGGAGCAAAAAATCTACATCTATTTCTTTAACTCTCTTCTAAAACCCTGACTCTTGGTAATGGTTTAATATCATCAAATTTTTTTTCATATAGCTATGCCATCATTTCATTTTTCATAGAAAGTTATGTGGCTAGAATTATTTCTTGCATTGTAAATTTTTTTAGATTCAAGAGTGCTACTTCTTATTAATTGTTGGGAATGACTATCTCTGCGGTTTATTCAATTAGCTAATGATTCCATTGATAAAAGGTTTTATTCAGACATCAATAGTGAACTGAATCCACTATTAAAACCAAAGAAAATTTTTCACATGGACTATTTATTTTTGACTCCTTCCATTCAAACAGATACAATTTCGTATTTATTGTTGAAGACAAATCTAGAGGCTTTTTTGGTCCATATCATAATTATATGGGAAAAATGATATGGTTGTATATGTCTGAAGTTCTATTAGGAACTACCCATAAGGCCAAATTTAGTAACAATCAATTGAGTCTGAGTCAATGCCAGAAAAAACCCCTGCAATGATTCATGTAACAAGGGGCATTTTTGTAACATTAAGTCAATAATGGTGTAAAATTAATATAAATATCCTTTCACTTCAAAGCAGTGATGCAAAGTTTGGTCGAGATTTAGGGAGGGTGAAGGTTTCTTATTGTTCTAACTTTATGAAGCTCAAGTTTAGGGAAATTAATATTATTAATACAAGTTAATTGTTTCAAACTAGTTGATTGCGAGGACAGGTTATCTTCCATTGAACAGATTGGTTGTATTGGCTACATTATGTGATGAGAAAGGTGGTGTATATAAATCATGGTTAAATATAACATAACCTTGAAATGTTGTCAACGTGTTCAATAGACTAATAATTAGAGGTTGGGGGATGATTATTGTTAAAATGAGGCTATTCACTAAAGCTCTTTTCATGTCGTTGCAACCTGCATGTGGAATTTGATGTTGGCCATCAAAAAGTTACTAGTATTCTTAGAGGAATTACTTTTCCTAGTAATATTCTTGAGAAAGTAAAGTATAGGATTGCAAAGTGTTAGATCTTGGGGTGATGTTTTAATTATTCATGCAATTTGATTAGTGAGCTACAACAGCTATGCCCCTCATTAATTATAACTCGGTGTAGCGGACCACCAAACCATCACATGGAATAGAGTGGAGATGAATGGAGCCAAGCTATCTTTAAAAGAACCTCGATCTATAATTTTTCCCTCGGGGAAGGCAACATCATAGTATTCTCCAATCATCATATGAATGTAGGTTTTTATTTATAAAGGCATGCCACCTAAAGAATGAAAATGCCTAGTGGGTGCAGTGGCAACATGCTTACCTGACGGTTGCACGACAATGCCAACAACTAAAGAGTTCATCTCAGACACCAATTTTACTGGTTTATAAAGAATATAATCCCCAGTAGAAGGAGATATTTTAGGAATTGTCCAACCACTATATTATATTGACAAGATATTCCCATTTACAGTACAATTACACCAAAGAAATCAATTCCAAAAGAATATGCCAATGACTGCTCTTCACAGCTAAAGGACACATTGTATTGAAGTCATTCATTTCTTGCTATTTTGTGATTTATTGTTGCTATTTCACATTAATGGCATTCCTATACTATAATATGCATGCATTATGGTACCCATTTTCAATGATTATGCAACCACAAAAATTGGAGTTCAAATTCTCAATAGAATTTTATTGGTAAAGGGCAAAGAGATGTAAACAATCATAATTAGCCTCACTGGTTAAATAAAGAAAATTTTATAATATTCAACATATTAGAACTAGACTAGTATAACAAACTTTTAGAATGATTTATATACATCCTTTAATATATATTGTATCCATATTACTCTTGGGCTCTATGAAGCAATATAGGGTTCATGTCAATATTGTAACTAATGCATTCTAGTTCACCTCCTTTTGCAAGCACCGTGACTTCCACATATGCATAGGAGACCTTGCCAAATTGAAACTAAAAATATATTGAAGGCATGACATCATTTGAAGAAAACATTGGAATGGCTTAGAGAAAAGAACTTTCAGATTAATCACATCATTAGGATTAGGATTGGAATGGTTGTTTGTCTTTGCATCTATAAATGATAAAAATGGTGACACTATAGACCTAGAGGTTGGGTTTAATATAAAACCACTACAAGTGATACTAGCATATGTTTCTGAGTATTTCTATGGATCTAAGGGATCAACATCTGATTCTTGAAAGTTCACTTATCATTAAGTCTTTTCTCAACCTTAATCCTAAGAATCTGTGTATGGAAAAGATCATGAGATTCGATTCCATCTTCAATTTCTCTCTTGATGATTACAAGAGACAGGTGCTACCAATTCTGTTGCATTCAAGGAATTTCAGTTTCATACAATCTAAAACAATGTTGGTATCCTAGTGAAACAATAGTTTGGAAGTTTCGAATATCCACCATTGACATATTGGATGTCATTTTCATGATCTTGGCTAGTGAAATATGTGTGCTTATAATAGGCTTAGATTGGAGTAATGTCTTCAACATGAAGGAAATTGGTTCTAAATTCTTGAAGAAAAGGACGTAATTATCTACTAGAAGCAATAGCCTTGGTGTGTAGGTGTTACTTGGGAAAATTACTATACATGACAAATTCTTTCAAAATGCTTCCAGCTCTGTAAAAAAAATAAATACATAGTCTCAACAACCATTGGGTTGGAAATTTTCCACGGGCTGTTATATAATTAATGCAATAGATAATGGCAAAGCATGGATTGATATAGGCGTGGATGAAATTTTTAAAAAGAAATTATGTGCCCAAGACAGCAGGATCTAATCCCACAATGGTTGATATGCTTCTATCACTCATGTTCCTTGATACAGAGTTACCAAAACAACATGGTATATTATCCCATGGAGCCAATATTTCATGAGGGACAAAACATAACAACATTATGTACTCCCAAGTGGTAGCAAAGGATAATTTTCAAAGTTAATGAGCAATAATTATTAAATTCCTATGCAATATTGGATGGATAGATCCTGTAGCAACTTATGTCAACACTTAAATGTGTTTGAACTTTGAAGGTGCCACTGATTCGCAGGTACCCAAATTATTGTTCAAGCCATCAGTGATAGAAAACCCAGCTTATGAATGTTGGAATTTTAATGTTTGATTTTTTTGAATGATAACTAAACATAGGGAAATAAAAAATTATAGTGGTGAATTTTTAAGGTCATTGCACTGGATCAATGTTTTCAAGCAACACCCTCATTTTGCACATGCTACACTAGCGTAGGAAAGGAATAAATTCCTTTCAGAAACAATGTAACATGAATAAGATCCCTTGATCACTAAGTTCTTGCCGCTATGGTTCCCTTCTTGAAGGGTTAAAGTAATTTTTCGGAAAAATAAAATCATCAACAAGTCGTGTTTCTCTGTGCTCCTTGAATGGATCTCGTCCTCCAAGAATTATCACTATGATAGGGAAATATCTATCCTAGTGCGGTATCTTATATGGTATCACTTAGTTAGCTCGGTTCCTCTGAATAATGCATTTCTCAATATCTTATATCTCAGTTCCTACTATACATAACTCAGTTTACTCTCAATTGAATCAAACCCATAGTCTATGTGAACATCTTGTATGGTTCTCCCTTTGCAATCTCAAGTTCTCAGCACGTGAAAATTATGGCTGCACCATATATATATACAAGTTATGACAATCAAGGTATAGGTTTGGGATATTATAAACATCATCTCAGGCATGTAAGGTGATCTATATTTACTCATGTTATGACTCTGAGTAATCATATATTCTGCAGTAAGTGTGTCCTCCTATCCCTCTTCAATATAGTTTTCAATTGGCATGGCATCATATTTTCAGGTAGACCATTATTAATATACATATTTTTATTCAGCCTTGAAAGAAGAATTGAGATATGCATTGTTGTTCAAATCATTCATGGCATTTTGTCAAAGTTTTTGGAAGTTCTGATGATAAGGCTTGCTCACAACCTAAGTTGTGGAAAAGTCATGGCCATATATTGTATGTTGGCAATATTATCCACAAAAAAGGAGGCTAGCAAAGGATTCATAGAACAATGAATCATCAAGGCTCATCATTATTTTTTATAGTAGCATAAAAATGCATCTATACAGAATATATGCCTCTATATGAGACCCTTGATTTTCTCAATCCACATTAGCTCATACACTTCTTAGCCAACTTGTTAAAGTTTCTTTTAGTTACAGTGGTTGCACTGAGTATAGAATTTTTTTGGCTACATTCGTAAGAGCAGAGGTTCAGAGCAGAGGTTTAGCTGAAATCATGTCAGTCACAGAAGTCCTAGGTCTCTCAAAGGGAATGAACTTGGAATTTTGAAAGATCTAAAATATAATTTTGCATAGTAGAGATGCTTGGTTATATCAACTCCTCTATCGCACTTATATGGTGTCCTTTCCATCGTGAAATATGCATGATATCATGTTAGTCTAAGAAGAAGTGATAGGGATTCTACAACAAAAGAAGCTACAACATACTTGAAGCTTTCAATCTTGAAGAACTTCTTGGAGAAAAAGTGCATAGCACTTTGGAACAGTTCTACCCCTGTCAGCAGAGGTGCCTCAATAAATGTGCTCTACAAATCCCAGACATCCTTGGTTGCTCTAATTAAGGATCTTATAATGAATGGTCTCAATATAAAATGACCCCTCCTCTTCATGAATTCGGTAATTTGATATATTGGTAGATATCTCTTCTCTCTGATTGAAGAAGGTCTTCTGCATTCTCTTCTTTGACCTAAATCTTCTTAAAAGTTTGATGTTGCAATTACCTCATGTAAGTCTCATCTTTAATTTGGGTAGCTCATGATGATTACCAATGCAAGGCTTCAGAGGGATCTATGATGATTGGGCTCAGCTATCGATAACATTTTTCCAAATAAGAGGGATTTAATGGAAGACCTATATTTTTCCTTAAGCACAAAATAGAGTAGTTTTTGAACCCAGTCATAGTCAAATCTCATGTCTGCCTTGATACAAAGGCTTTAATACAATTTAAGGATAAGCCTCATACAAATATATTGGATAGCTACTCATTAAAGATCAAGTATGATCTGAAGTTCACTATTGGTCTAATAAAAGGAAAAGTACTATATCTCTTGGTGACCATCCTCATTTATTTGTATCACAAATCAAAGACTGATGTTTGTTCTCTAGAAGCACCATTGCATCTAAATACATAAAACAGCAAGCATGAATTTCTATGAAGCCACTCTATTGCGGTAAGCCATTTTGTGCTCACTATCGTTATATATTGCTGAAGAAATATTTCACATACCACTGTATATTGTTCAGCAGAGGACACTTATTTTTTATCACATGTTTTAGTGGTTAGATCTCATAGATTGCCTAATGGACAACATGCACCCTGGAAAGAAAAATATAGGCTATGATCTCCCTTTGTAAGAGGGAGTGAGATCAGTCAAATATCTTCTCTATCTATATGTACAAGAAGCTGAAGATTGCTAAATGTTGTCTTGATCTCTGCTATAAGTCAATATGTTTGCAGGTTGTTGTATGGATCTATGAGGCTCCCATTGATTTAGTTTTGATTTTCAAAGAGAACATTGGCACCATTCCCTATATGAAGGCATCCTTGGCTGAAGATTGAGCTCTGGGAGCTCCTGGGGGCTTTGGGTACTTATTGATCTATGAGTGACCATAGAGTGAGTGGTTCACCTTCCCCTATTGGTGCATTGTGTACAGGGTGAGTGGTTCACCTTCTGCTTTGATAACCCATGATGGTTGACATATGTGTAGGGTGAGTGGTTCACCTTCCCCTACTGCTGGTGACATATGCATAGAATGAGTGGTTCACCTTCTCCTATGGAATATGAGAAGGATGATTGGTTCACCTTCTCCTATGGCATATGAGCAGGATGAGTGGTTCACCTTCTCCTGTGGATACCCCAGTGAGAGATTCATATAGGCATCTATTGACATGTCGGTGGGATGTGGTTCATCCTTTCCCCACATGTAGGATGCTCATTCCCTATGATTAATAGTTGACATTTCAGTGGAATTTGGTTTTTCCTTTCCCCACGTGTAGATTTCTTCCTACTGTTCTTGTTTTTCATGCACTTGGTGTTTTTGCATGCATGTAGGAGGCGGTACGTCCTTTCCCTACAATCAACGGTTTTCATACGTGTAGGAGGTGGTTCATCCTTTCCCTACATATGGTTGTGATATGTGTTTGTAGGATGTGGTTCATCATTTCCCTAAATATGATTGTGATGTTTGTTTTTAGGATGTGGATTCTCCTTTCCCTACGTGTGATTGCGTGTAGGATGTGATATATTCTTTCCCTGCTAGTGTTCCTGCAAAATCCTACCCATGTAGTCTAGGACACATGGGAAGTACCTCTCATATGGCCAATGATTTGGGAAAAATGGTTAGGGAACATAGCACTACCGATGGACACATCACGTACTGTCGTACTCCCTATGCTAGGATGCATGGTGTTTATCTACTTGATTTGGGATCAATTCAGGTTCTACCTCCGGACAGACTTCTGTCAATGGAGAGTGGAAAGGTCTTGTGACTCACTCTCAATCAATTCTCTTTATTATTCACATCAGTGTTCAATAGAGCATAGAAGAGATGGTTCAAGATGGCATGATGACCTATCGCAGCAGATGGATTGGCATGTGGAATTCTCCCTACTTGAGAGAGAGTGTTAAAATTGGCAACTAGAGCCAAATTCCACTTTGGTCTACTTAGTTGATGGAGATTATAATCCCATTGAATTCCTCTTTTCGATCTAAATATTGTCAAATTTGGATCAGGAAAATATTTTTTTATTCAAAAAGAAATTCTATAAATCATGACTTTATTTAGGCGGGAATTTTGAAAATTCGGATTTTGAATTTGCCTCCAAAATATAAAAGTCAACTTATCTTCTAAATTGTATGTAAGGATTCTCTCCCACCCCATTTGAGGCATCGAAATCTCTCTTGCATCTTTGAGGCAGTCGAGTGGCGATAATGGCTAAATGTAGAGGTTGGGTCTATTTTGAGTGAGCCTATTTTCTTATTGTAGTGTCGAGGAAGCTATGGGTAGAATGTTGCTGGTTTCAGGACAATCTAAGTAGATGTATTAGGGTTTTGTTATATGATTTCCATCCTCCATATATACTGAGCTCCTTAGACAAGATGTTGAGCAGATCTGGGTTAGATGATGCTTAATCTGGCCATTATTAACCCATTCCCATAGACCAAGATCCATCATCAAGTCATTCGTAGATTTGTGGAGAGATTAGAGATGCCTATTGTGTGAATCCTCTAGAGAAGGATTTCTGGAACTCCAAGGAAGTGTTGAGAATTCAGTAGGGCAACGTTTGATTCAAATTCTCTTCTTAATAACTACTTGTGTTATTCCTTAGCTTATTTATCTTTAGTTATTGATATACATCAAATAGCTATTAAATCAGAAAGAACAAAGACACAAAATATAGACTGTATGCCAGGGCCAAAACCCCTCCTCTTGAGGGGAAAACCCACAAATATCTTCTTATAGATTATTCAATAGACCAAGACCAAGACCCCTTACTAA
This sequence comes from Pinus albicaulis, assembly GCA_034641835.2. Classification (NCBI taxonomy): domain Eukaryota; kingdom Viridiplantae; phylum Streptophyta; class Pinopsida; order Pinales; family Pinaceae; genus Pinus; species Pinus albicaulis. Next base: position 646,819,150 of record CM076577.1, on the reverse strand, counting down.
TGAACTTTTATATTTTCTCCAAAACCAGTTGTCATTAATTCTTTCTCTTCACATAGAAACTCGGTCTCTGTTTTGTGCTTTCAAAAGTACTGATTGTAACCTTAACGCAGAGCAGAAATGATGTGATAAAACTCACCTGATGCGTACTTCATATTTTGAAACTTGTGAAATTTTGTAGATTCCAAATTTCAGAGTTTTATCATTCTTCTAGTATATGTGGAATTTTAGAATCTCTACAATCTTGAATCTCTATGTACCTGGTGAATACGCAATTCTACGATTTCTCTTGTGCAGGTCTAAGAAGATGATAATCATTTTCTTCTAAATAATATTACGTTGTATACATAGCTACAAGTGTATTGACTCGTAATCTGCATCCATCAAAGTCAAAGTTCGAATGTTTGTCTTTGAAACTGCCCACGTGAGCCTATATATAAAGGTTGTTCCTTTTTATTTAAGCTAACAAGTATTTTCCAACAACCAACTTCCATTAACTTGGCTGACAAAACATGGTTTTTGGAGCGAAGTATTTCACACGTTTTTGAAAAGTGCAACATGGCATATTTTTATAAAAACATAAATATAATTTATTATGAAAACCTAACCTAGTTACACTTTTCAACACTCCATCCTAACTAGGGAAGTTTTCATAATGGTACTTGATCATTCTCAATCCGAAGAGATCTCATAAGGAGAGTCGGATTTGTAACCCATCTGTTATAGCATCATATCAACCAGCATTGTCATAGTGCAAGGCATTGACTAACAGCCCCATCTCCTGAAGAGACAATGGGCTACAATGTTAGCGAGACCAATGACTTATAGACACCATCGTCATTGTCCCTCCAAGGTACATACTCCACCTTGGTGTTCACCAAGTATGACCTCATTGGACTATTCTTATCTTGGGTATCTAACCCTCAAAGAATATTTGTCCATGTCTACTCCTTTATTGAATGCACTACTACATTCTCAAGAAGTATCATATGACAAATGTTTACCAAATCCTCCATTCTTTCTTCTAATGAAGACAAGAATGAGTGTCTATCTCTCCCTCTCACATAGGGAGGACATATCCTGTTTGGAAGTGATTTTTTCAATATGTCAGCTACCTGCTCATCAGTAGGAATATACTAAAATTGTAGCACTCCATTTTGTACTAGCTCACGTACATAATGATATATGTTGTTAATGTGCTTTGTCTTTCCATGAAAAACTGGATCTTCATACAAACATATACAAATGTTGTCATCACATTGTATCACAGTAGGGTCCATAGGTTTTTCAAATAAGTCACATAACAACTTCCTCAACTAGACTGATTCTTTTCTTATTGCACAAGCTGCAACATATTCAGCCTCAGCACTACTCAAGGCAAAAATGTCATGCTTTCTGCTTATCCATGAGATCATAGAGGATCCCAAACTAAAGCATCCACCAGTAGTGCTTATTCCATATTATTCAATGCCTCCCCAGTCAGAATCAGTATATCCACTTAATTGGACATCATTCCTTCTTTCATATTTTAGGCAGTAGTGGATGGTCCCTTGAAGATATCTCAAAATATTTTTTGTTGTTATCCAATGATCTTGCCTTGGTTCTACTTGGAATTGAATGATAACATTTACTGCAAAGCATATGTTTGGTCGATTATTTACCAAATACATCAGTGAGGAAATCAATTGTCTATATCTAGAAGGATCTATAGAACATGATTCAGAACTCCTCAGTCTTTTCAAGTTTCTAATCATTGGAGTGGACAGGTTTGCAATACAACATGTCAAACTTCTTCAGCACTTTGATCACATACTTCCCTTGACCTAAATAAATTTCATTAAGTCCTTCCTAGACTTCTAGTCCCAATAGTAATGCATTAGTCCAAGATCCTTCATATCAAATTCTGCTGCTATACGCTTCTTTCTTTCTTCAATATGACCTTCTACAATAGTAAGGAGAAGATCATCTACATACAGAAGAATGATCACAAGTTCACCCTTTACTATATTGACATATAGGTTAGGGTCAGCAGAACATTTCTTGAATCCAAGTCTTTGAAGATAAGCATCCATCCTAGCATACCATGCCCTTGGATCTTGTTTGAGGCCATATAATTCTTTCTTTAATATGCATATATATGTCTCCCTATCCTTGACTTTGAAACCCAAGGGTTGTTATATGTATATTTATTCATCTATAGTGCCATTTAAAAATGAATTTTTGACATCCATTTGGTGGATTTTCCTTTTCTTTGATGTAGCCAAAGAAACCAGATGTTGAATTGTGGTGTATCTTACTGTAGGCACAAAAGTATCTTCATAATCAATGCCTTCAACTTGAGAGAAACCTCTGCTACAAATCTTGCTTTATATTTATCTGTACTTACATCAATGGCATGTTTGATCTTGTAGATCCACTTGGAAGTAACCATAGATTTTTCCTTGGGCCTAGAAACGATCTCCCATACTCCATTATTCATGATAGATTGATACTCTTCATTCATGGCATTCTTCCATTCAGAGTTTTGAATAGCCTCTTTGAATGTAGTTGGTTCTGATTCTATCAATTTTGTCATGTATGCAGCATACCCAGGATATATTTTGGGTCTCTTTCTTTCTCTAAATGTTCCTTTGTTTGCTTCATGAACTTCATCATCAAGAAATTTGGATTTCAACCGATTAGGTCGTTTTCTTGTTTCAGGAATGGTTAATGGTTGAATAGGATTGCTAGGAAATTCTCCTTCTTAGTTGATTTCTTCTTAGAACTCATTTTCCCCAAGAGTGGGAAATTCTTCATCTTCAGAGTCTATGGTAAGATATTTTGATTTTTTAAAAGCTATACTCTCATCAAATAAGACATCGTGGCTAACTTCTATGGAATGAACATCCTTCACGTCGATCCTATATGCTTTTGATGAGTTTCTATATCCAAAAAAAATCTCTTTATTCTAGAGGGATCCAACTTCTTTCTTTTTTTCCTTTGGTATATGGATATATACAGGACATCCAGAAATTTGAAGGTGGTCTACAGATGGCTTCTTTCTAGTAAATGCTTCTTCTAGATTTTTATCATCAAGAGATATATGAGGACATCTATTTTGAATATATAATATTGTTTTAGTTGCTTCACTCCACAAGAATTTTGGCAGATCTTGATCATGAATCATTGCTCTTACACTTTCTTCAATGGATCTATTTTTTCTTTCTGTAACACCATTTTGTTCAGGATTGTATGGAACTATAAGCTCCCTCTTAATCCCTAACCCCTTACAGAATGCAATTAAATCTTTGGATGTATATTCACCACCATTATCATATATTAATATTTTGATGTTTCTTTCTGTAATATTTTTGACTTCAGCTTTGAATTCTTGAAATTTTGTAAAAAATTCATCCTTGTATTTTAACAGATAAACACAGGTCTTCCGTGAGTGATCATATATAAAAGTGACACAATAGAGATGACCTCCAAGAGATTTATGGTCCATAGGACCACACACATCGGAGTAAATTAGATCAAGAATGTCTTTTGATCATGAAGCACTGCTTCCAAATGGCCTTTTGACATTTTTACCTAGTGCACATCCTTTGCAGATACCTTCATGATCTTCTATAAGATTTGGAATTCCTTCTACAATGGAACTTAGGGAGAGAAGTATTTTGAAGTGTAAATGTCCAAATATTTGATGCCATAGTTCACATGGACTGACTTCGATGTGAAATAAGGCTTGGGCTAAGGGGGTTGTCTATTTGTAAAGTATTCCTTATCGAATGCCAATAGTTTTAGCTTGGTCTATATGTGAGTCTTTTCCCCAAAAAACAACTTTTCCATCAATGAAAGCTACTCTATCTCCCTTGTCCTCTAATATTGAAATTGAAAATAAGTTCTTTTGCAAACCTGGAATGAATAAAACATTGTTGATGTGAATGTTGCTACCATCTTCAAGTTTTATTGATGTATATCCAATGTCTTTTACAGGATAACTATTGTTATCTCCAAGTTCCACATAATAGGTGGACTTTCCTTTTGATAAGGTCTTTAATTGATTTGAATTTCTAGTCATATGTCTTGAGGCACCACTATCAATTACCCAAGAATCTTCGTCTTAAAAAGTTCCAGATAGAGCTGAGAAAAGACCTTCATCCTTTTCTATAGAGGAGATCATTTTAGAAGAAAATAGAAGATTCCAGATCTTCTTGAACCTTTCCTTTAATTGAATTGCAATATTTTTTATGATCTTCATGATGCCCTTGACTGACCTTAGCTCTGAAACCATGTTGAGAATTCAGTAGGGCAACATTTGATTCAAATTCTCTTCTTAATAACTACTTGTATTATTCCTTAGCTTATTTATATTTAATTATTGATATACATCAAATAGCTATTAAATTAGAAAAAACAGAGACACAAAATATAGACTGTATGCCAGGGCCAAAACCCCTCCTCTTGAGGGGAAAAACCACAAATATCTTCTTATAGATTATTCAATAGATGAAGACCAAGACCCCTTACTAATGAATGTTTAGATTTTCTCCAAAACCACTTGTCATTAATTCTTGCTACAAAGAAAATCGATCTCTATTTTTTTCTTTCACAAGTACTGATTGTAACCTTAAATAAGTGCAGAAACGATGTGATAAAAGTCACCTGAGGCATACTTCGTATTTCGAAACTTCTGAACTTCTGTATATTCTATATTTTAGATTTTTCTCGTTCTTCTACTATATGCGAAATTTCAGAATCTCTACAATCTTGAATTTCTGTGTAGCTGGTGAATGCGCAATTTTGTGATTTCTCTTGTGCAGGTCTGAGAAATGATAATCATTTTTTTCTGAATAATATTACGTTGTATACATAGCTGCAGATTTATTAAATCATAATCTGCATCCGTCAAAGTCAAATTTTGAATGTGTGTCTTTGACACTACCCACATGAGCCTATATATAAAGGTTGTTCATTTTTATTTAAGCTGACGGGTATTTTCCAACAGCCGACTTCCATTACCTTGATGAGGGCCAACATAAGATGGTTTTTGGAGGGAATTATTTCACACTTTTTTGACAAGTGAAATATGAAATATTTTTATAAAAACATAAATATAATTTATTATGAAAACCTAACCTTGTTACACTTTTCAACAGGAAGCTATTTCAATCGAGTCATAGCCCTATATAGGCCAGATATGGGGTCACAGTTATGTTGTTGCCATCAGGAAGTTATGGAGGGTTGCATCTATCCCTAACCAGTTGTGGAAGGCTGTAACTATAGCTCTAACCAGCCTTAGATTGTGGACATTGACCTAAAAGGGCAAGCCACAGCCTTACAATAATGTTTAGAGGAGTGAAAAGGGTTTGTTTTCATAGGACAACAAACCCTAATCATAACTCAATTCATATCTAAACCAGGTCAGCACTGAGGAAGAGCTTTGACTACATTTGACAACTAATCTGGACAAAATATGATTGTTGATGTTTAAAGGCAGAATTATGGATCATGTCTTTGGCATTTGGACAGTGATACTAGTTGTCACCTTGGCAAGTCAATAATTTTTCTATCAGCTCTCTCTCTCTCTCTCCTATACATTTGATTTGAATAATAAGAAGAATTGTTCAAGGGTTTTCCCCATATTAGGGTTTTTCCCTGGCTTGTGCCATATTCTCTTGTTCTTCTGTCTTGGCTTGTCTTTAACATTTCTCATGTATGTTCTTTCATTAGTTACTGTCATATATTGTTTAATGTAATTGATAATGGATTAATGGGCTCATGATTGAATGAAGTAACTATCCTAAGCAAAGAACATGTTTCCAGAATTAACATATTCTTTGTTTATTTTAATTTCTCCCTAACACCTATGTTGAATCCAACAAGGGTGAGCTTTGAAAGAAAATCCATATTGTAACAATTCGGGAGGGATTTAGTCACTGTGTTTTTCAAAATTCTTGTTTTTCTGGAGAATTCCAAATCAAACCCAGAGACATGAAAAGAAAACCTTAAAAATAACAAAATGACCAGAAATAAATGAAATGCTTGCCAAGAAAACATAATAGTTAATGAAATGTATATGTTTTTATCATGGAAACAGGGGCATTTCGAACATGTTCTGAGTTTCAAAGCATATAGAGGTATGGACAAAAGAATTATCCAAACTTTTAATAAAATATTTAATCGTGGATGTATACATCTTATTAATAGACAGGGAATTGAGGACCTAAATTTTGGAATGATAACTCTCGAGAAACAATTATCTATCCATCTATGCACAATGATGTTTCTCATATTGAGAAAATTGTCTAACATGCATATTTCCTTCAAATCGAAACTCTAGGAATGCATATGAGTCATCAAACAGTTGATCATGCAAAGAAGGGAGTAACAGGTCCTATGACCTCATGCAAAGTTAATGAGAAATAATTATTACAGTCCCATCCAATCTTGGATGCATGGATCCTGGAGCAGCTTATGTCAACACTTAAATGTGTTTGAACTTTGAAGGTACCACTTATTTGCAAGTACCCAAATTCTTGTTCAACCCATCAGTGATAGAAAACCCAGCCTATGAATGTTGGAATTTTAATTTTTCATTATTTTGGATGATAACTAAGCATAGGGAAAGAAAACATTATATTGGTGAAGTTTTAAGCTCGTTGCACTAGATCAATGATTTCAAGTAGCGCCCTCATTTTTCACATGATACAGTAGGGTAGGAAAGGAATAAACTCCTTTGAGCAACAGCTTAGCATGAATAATCTCCCTTGATCACTAAATTTGATTTCATGTTGTCATAAATAGATGACTTGCCTTTTGCTTTGTAAAAGACAAAATTTTGTGGTGCTTTTACTAGAAGGGGAGGACTCTCATGCACTCCCAAGAAGAGAACATATCTGAGTTGGAGCCTGTGTTAGCCCCCATTTTGGCATAGGGTTAACACTAGGGAATTATCAAGAGTTAAACAATTTGATGCTGGGAGGTTGGATATAGAAATTTCAGCTTAGAGCTATGTTGCTCGGAGGTTGGATATAGAAATGTTAGTTATGTTGAAGGATCAACCTGTTAAGGTCTTCCCCATAACAAAGAATATGATCGCAATGGTATTTGTGAGGAGTTTCTGAAATTGTTTCTCAGAATGGTCTTTGTAAGGAGTTGCTAAAATTGTTCAATCAGATGCAAAAGAATGGGATGAAAGTGGATAATTTCACCTTTTCCACTACTTTTGCAGAATGCACTAGGTTAAGATGAAATTCCATATAATCATCATTAAAATTAGGTTGGACTCAAATATCTTTGTGGAGAATGCTCTTGTTGACCTGTTTTCCAAATTCTATTGTTGACCCGTATGCCAAATGTGGTAGCATAGAAGAGCCATGCTTATTCTTTGATAATATGTTTGAACAGAGGGACTTTTCCTGAAATACAATGATTACTGGATATGTTGAACATGCTTATGGTGAGGAAGCACTACATTATCTCAGTGGGTTATGAATCTACGATGTTGATTTTGAAGGATGAATGAGATAGAGTAGAAACAAATAGGGAAGGTGCATCAGCAAGCTGCAAATAATGTGGAATTTCCTTTCGATGAGAATTTGAAACTATAGAGAGGCTCATAATTTGGACATGAATTCAGGATTGCAAAAAAAGAGCAACAAAAAGTGTAGAAGGAGTTGAATACACAATTTATTGTTTTAGAAACAAGAAACAATAGTGTCAATTTCACAAATTTAAAACAAAAATGGATTAGGGAGCAATGGTATCAGCTCCAGATGTGGCAAAAGAGATTAAACATCAAATAGTTGAGAAAGAGAATTTGATTAAAGAATATGTAAATTCCTTTGGGTCTATGGAAAATTTACTTCTTGCATTCACATGAGATAAATGGTTTTGACAATATTCATTTAATAATATTGAAGTTTCTTTGAAGAATCTCATAAGTGTTATACAAGCAACTCATAAGTCTAAAACAAAATTATTGATCGAGGCCCTAAGGGCAAGTATGTTGTTTTGGGAGAATATGACAAAGATTAGAACAAGATGGCTAGGCAAGAACCTAAGTGTGGCATCATTTTATGTCTATGGAGCATCAAAGAGTGCTCCATGAAAGGAACATCATCCTAGAATTCTCTATGGTGTAAGTACAAGCAAGTTAAGAGAATTTCAAGAATGGATTCCTAAGAACTCTCCTGTGGTGATTTTATCTCAAGCATGATCCTACGTTGGGAGGGAAAACCTTGGTGAATTCACTATTAACACAATTTTTCATAGCTTTAACTAAATCTTGTTCAAAATCTTAAACTTTTTTCCTGATTGCTCCACTTTCTAGGTTGAGTCTATCAAGTTTTCTTTTAGCTTTTGAGATCCCATTTTCATTTGATCTATGATGCCATCTTTCAATCTATACATTTCATTCAACTTGAGATCATAAATCACAAAAACAACATCAACTATATTCAATTTAATCCTTTATCTACTTTTCCCATGCCTGAAAGGTCAAGCCACACACTGCACAAAGTTTAGGGCACAAGCCATTTTATTGTTTATTTTCCACTTGTTTCATGCTAAATAAAATTCACATATGAAAATAAATATGTGTTTAAAACATCCTAGATTAATGACACCAAAAGAAAAAATAAACTCCACTAGTAACCATACAATTTTAATAGCGCATCAAGGAATTACAACTATGAGAAAAGGCAAAGAAAGAAGGATTGGAAACAAATAAACAGTTAAAATAGTGAGCAAATGAGAATGCTATTAAGCCTAATTGATCAACCTAGGACACCCAAGATAAGATTGGTTCACTAGTGAGGTCAGCAGAGTTTAACCCAACCACTAAGTTTCATTGTCACTGTGATTCGTACCACCCAAATGGCATAACACGAAAGCCCTAGGCCATTTTGGCAGAATATTTACCATTCAGACCCGTCACCTAAGCCAATGGAAGTCCCTCATGGGAATGTTTCTTGCAATGATTCCTATAATTAAAAAATAAAAATAAAATGTTGTTACCTACCTTTTGAGTGGATTTAGTAGCCTCTGGAAGCTTCTCCTCTAGAACAGAGCCTTAATCCTGCTTGTCTGAGTGCGCAACCATCTATTCAGAATCCAATTTCTTTGCTTTGAGACTCTTGGGAATATGGGTCCAGGAAAATCCCAGGCCCTTTTTGAGGCAAATATGAGGCCCGTTTTGGGTCTCTGGAATTTTTAGGGGTGACTGGATCATCACAATCCATCTGTGCTAGAGCATCTGGCTAGTGACCACCTATGATCTTAGGATATTTGATTTCCTTGTCGTAATCAATGTATTCTTTCTCTCTTATCTGCTTCTTTGATAATTTTTGAATTAGAAAGGCACCTGTCGTTGTCTTCTTTGGTGAAGCCATTATTGCCCATGCCTTCATCTTAATCTTCCTCCATGGAATCCTGAACATATAGCCTATTGAACACCTAGTTTTTCTTGTCTAGAATTATTTTGAAGTGGAAAAGAGAGATGGAGGCTTGGGGATGGGCCATCACCCAGGAATGTGGTGAACCTACTGCAAGTTCCCTCTATAGAACAAAATCACCACGGTTGGAGGAACCGAGACTCCAATCTCTTGATTCAACCAAATGTATCAGATCATACCTGTGACGACATGGTTTCTCCTTTCCTTCCCTGGACACACACCTTGCAATGTGAGGGAAATAAACGAGGGTAATGAACAAATTTGATATTTGAAAGATAGAAATCCATGAAATCTTGAACTTAAATGAAATGCATAAATGAGAGAAATGAAAAATTTTGATATTTGAAAGATAGATATCCATGAAATCTTGAACTTAAATGAAATGCATAAACGAGGGAAATGAACAATTTTGATATTTGAAAGACATATATCCCATAAAATATTTAACTTACGTGTTTTTCAAGCAGAATTAAATGAAATGTGTAAGTTTTTTTTTTAATAGGGATGTATTCATAATTATAAATAATTATTAATGGTATGAAAATTGTTGGGTTTCTATGTCACTAAACATTATGGGATGGGGCTTTGGTTGTGATATCGAAAGTCAATTATGTTGAAATCAAAATAAGTTTTTGGTAGTCAAAAGGTGCATCTAAGTATTAATGTCACGTTAATGCTCAATGATCATTTCTAACGAAATTTATGGTTTAGTAAGGATAAATAATCTATGGAGTTTTTCCATGATGTTTAATATAGGGAGTCAACATGGGCAAGGTGATAGTTTGGCTCCCATATGCTTTATAAAATTGATATCTCTTTGTACATAAACATTAGGGGTTGAAAAATAAAATAGGGTCTAGAGCTAAGTTTGTTCCAACTTAGCTATATCTTGAACAAAAAATTGTTGTTGACCTCTTGGATATGATGGAAATTTGGTGGCTTGTAGAGTAGTCTTGTTATTACATAAATGGAGGTACTAGGTAGGTAGGAGGAACCATTTTGGTAGAACTTGGACATAAAGGGGACATCTATCTTTGCATAGTTTTTTAAGATAAATTACATCAATTTGATTATGATTATAAGGACATCACTTTAGAATCTAGGCTGGTGTGCAGACACTGACCAAAGGTTGATTAGTGAAACCCAAAAAAGTATTATAGGTGATTCTAGAGAAGTAGGTGTTTTTGTGCTCTCATTGATGCCCCCCCAAGATTTCCAACCATCTTTGTGCTCAAGGCGTTACCAAAATTCGTTGGGTTTATGTGTTCCCTTTCGAGTTTTTCACAACTGCAAGATGGAAAAGTGCCCATGATTTGGGCCTGCAGAGTTCTTTTGTTGTGGAGTGGGACAATTTCACCAAATCCCTAATTGTCAATGGTCTTACACTATCTGAGGAGGATGATTCTTTTGAATGGGCCTAAAACTCCTCGTCCAGGCATGTCACATCTCACCATGCCTATTGTGTTATATAATAAAGCTACCATTTGCAAAGGGTTAGTTAGTGGCATTCAAAATTATGGAATTAGCCTATTGACCCTAAACTAAAAAATTTTATCTCACTTGCCTTAGAGAATTGTATTCAAACTTGGGACTGCCTATTGCGGATAATTTTTCATGGCCCAAATGTATGTGTTTTTTGCACAAAAGTTTCAGAAATTGTCAATCATTTATTTTTTAATTGTGCCTTTTCCATGTCCCTCTGGTCATATATCTTAGGAGTATTGAAATTATAGGTTAATGGCTAGATGTTTCCACTGGACCATTTCCTTCTTTGGTGTGATCAAAATGGGGGAAATTACACTGCACTATACATTTTCATTGCATGGGGTATTTGGAAAGCCCAAAATAATCTCATCTTTGAAAGCAAACCCAAAGATATCACTGCAATCATGGGCCAAATTTTGGGATTATTTTTGGATTATTTCAAGCCTTGGAAGCCTCCCAGAAGTCAATCCTTCTACCTTCCACCTAGTTATCTATTTGAAAATGTTGGCTTCTTTGATGGAGTGTATGAAGATGAGGTTTACAGAGGGGGAGCCACCATTTTCCTTCCTAACAATGTTTCCTTTTACATCTGGTTGACTACAAGTGCAGGGACAAATACTAAAGAAAAAGTGGTGGATGCTTGGGCACTATTTTTTTTTTGTAGCCTCATTGAATATATCCATTATGCATGTTTTTTCCGATTCAAAGTGTGTGGTGTATTGGTTTTCTGGAAAGGGCCATCTGAGGGTCCTCTCACTGAAGCACTGGATTGAATGCATTCAAAATCTCGAAGGTTTATTTCAAAATTTGTTTTTCGAGCACATCTTGAGAGAATGGAATCAACAGATAGACCTCTTGTCCAAAAAATATTTGCAGGTGGAGGATCGTTGCATCGTTTTTAAAGAAATAAGAGGTAGAATCAATTTAACAGATTTTCTTGATTATTTTTAGTTGTTTCTCATTCTATTTTGTTAAAATTGGAAACTAGGGCCAAATTCCACTTTGGTCTCCTCAGTTGATGGATATTATAATCCCATTGAATTCCTCTTTTTGAGAGGACCAAAATCGATCTAAATATCGTCAAATCTGGATAAGGAAAATATATTTTTATTCAAAAATAAATTCTATAAATCATGATTTTATTTAGGTGGGAAAATTGAAAATACGAATTTTGAATTTTCCTCCAAAATATAAAAGTCGTCTTCTCTTCTAAATTGTATATAAGAATTCTCTCCCAACCCATTTGAGGCATCGAAAATATCTCTTGCATCTCTAAGGCAACCACGTGGGGACAATGGATAAACACAGAGGTTGGGTCTGTTTTGAGTGAGTCTATTTGCTTGTTGCAGTGTCGAGGAAGCTATGGGTAGACTAATGCTGGTTTCAAGACAATCTCAGTAGATGTATTGAGGTTTCGTTACATTATTTCCCTCCTCCATATAGACTGAGAACCTTAGACAGGATGTCGAATATATATTGGTTAGATGATGCTTAATCTAGGCATTATTAACCTCTCTCATAGACCAAGATCCATCATCAAGTCAGTTGTAGACCTGTGGATAGGTTAGAGCTGCCTAGTGTGTGAATCCTCTAGAGAAGGATTGTCGCAACTCCAAGGAAGATGTTTCAATCAGGACGCAGCCCTATATAGTCCATATCTGGGGTCACATTTATGCCACTGCCATCAGGAAGTTGCGGAGGGTTGCATCTAGCCCTAACAAGTTGTGGAATGTTGTAACTATAGCCATAACTAGCCTTAGATTGTGGACAATGACTTAAAAGGGGAAGCCCCAGCCTTGTAATAATATTTATAGGAGTGCAAAGGGTTTGTTTCCATAGGACAACAAACCCTAACCAAAACTTAGTTCATATCTAAAGCAGGTCAGCACTAAGGAAAATCTTTGACTACATTTGACCACTAATCTAGATAGAATATGATTGCTGATGTTTAAAGGCAGAATTCTGAATCATGTCTTTGGCATTTAGGCAGTGATACTAATCGTCACCTTGGAAAGTGAATAATTTTTCTATCAACTCTCTCTCTCTCTCTCTCTCTCTCTCTCTCTCTCTCTCTCTCTATGTTGTACATTTTATTTTAATAATAAGAATAATTGTTCAAGGGTTTTCCCCATATTGGGTTTTTTCCCTCACTTGTGGCATATTCTCTTTTTCTTTTGTCTTGGCTTGTCTTCAACATTTCTCATTAATGGTCTTTCGTTAGTTACTATCACATATTTTTTAATGTAATTGATAATGGATTAATGGGTTCAAGATTGAATGAAGTAAATATCCAAAGAAAAGAACATGTTTCCAAAATTAACATGGAATCAGAGCATAGGAGAGGAAAAACCCAAGCTCATGGAGGTTGCAATCACTCAAAAGCATCTAAAAAAATTCATTGATACCTCTATCCCTCTATTTTAGGGATCAAGAATGTAAAATCTATGGTATTTTCTTAAGGCCTTCTACTAGCCCTAATCAATGAACATGGGCTCCAATCCAAGAGAAACTCAAACATCATGAGAAAAAGTAGAAAGTCATTAAGGTATGTTCCGGTAATATATTTTACAAGGATTATTTATCAGTCCCATTCAGTCAAGCTTCAGACTGTATCTTCATTATATTTTAAGTAGATTTTCTCGACCATAAAATCATAGTCCTAGGTATAACACATAGATACCAAATCATAGGACTTCTGGGCATGATCACTATGATCACTATTTGTATCAGCAGTTCAGTATTATCTTTAGTGTGACTCTTTTAGTGTGCCTTTGATAATACTTCATTTTGAAGATATAAATCCTCTGTGATAAGGTATTTCCGCTATGATTCCCTGCTTGAATGGTTAAAGTAATTTTTCAAAAAAATCATATCATCAACAGGTTGTGTTTCTCTGTGATCCTTGAATGGATCTCATCCTCTAAGAATTATCACTATGACAAGGAAATCTCTGTCCTAGTGCAGTATCATATATCATATCACTCAGTTAGATCAGCTCCTTTGAAGAAGGCATTTCTCAATCTCTTATATTTCGGTTCCTAATATACATAATTCAATTTACTCTCAATTGAAACAACCCCACAGCCTATGTGAACATCTTGTATGGTTCTCCCTTTATAATGTCAAGTTCTTAGCACGTGAAAAGTATGGATGCACCATATATATATACAAATTATGGCAATCAAGGTATAGGTTCAGGATATTATAAACATCATCCCAGGCATGTAAGTTGATCTATATTTACTCCTATTATGACTCTGTGTAATCATATATTCTGCAGTAAGTGTGTCCTCCTATCCCTCTTCAATATAGTTTTCAATTGGCATGACATCATATTTGCAGGCAGACCATTACTAATATACATACATTCAGATAGCCTTGAAAGAAGAATTTAGATATGCATTGTTGTTCAAATCAGTCATGGCATTCTATCAAAGATTTTGGAAGTTTTGATGATAAGGCTTGCTCACAATCTAAGTTGTGGAAAACTCATGGCCATAGATTGTATGTTGCCAATATTCTCCATACAAAAGGAGGCTATAAAAGGACTCGTAGGAAAATGAATCATCAAGTATCATCATTATTTTGGATAATAGAATAAAAATGCATATATACATAATATATGCCTTTCTTTGAGACCCTTGATTTTCTCAATCCACATCAGCTCATACACTTCTTAGCCAACCTGTTAAATTTTCTTTTAGTTACAATGGATACACTGAGTATAGAATTTTTTGGGTTACATTCGTAAGCAAGATAGCTCTTGGCATCAAGCTGTGGAGATGTTTTCATTATTTTTAACAAAATTAATCTTCGTTCAGAGCAGAGGTTCATATGGAGTCATGTCAGTCATAGAAGTCTTGGGTCTCTCAAAGGGAATGAACTTGGAAGTTTGAAAGATCTGAAATATAAGTCTGCACAACAGAGATGCTTGGTTATATCAGCTCCTCTATGGCACTTCTATGGTATCCTTTCCATCGTGAAATATGCATGATATAATGTCAGTCTAAGAATAAGCGACGAGGATTCTACGGAAAAAAAAAGAAAATACAACACATTTTAAGATTTCAATCTTGAAGAACTACTTGGAGAAAAAGTTCATGGCACTTTGGAACAATTCTACCACTGTCAGTAGAGGTGCCTCAATAAAGAGTAAGAAAAAATAATTAAGTTTATACGACATTCATTAAGATTCATTTTCGAAGAGTAGAAAAGAGAAATCATTGCAATTTCATATACCCTAAAAAATCGAATTACATTTTCATTCAGGAGGATTTAGAGAAAGTGTATACATGCGTGGTCTAACTTTAAGGTAACAAGAGCGACGTTTGAGGAGAGGCAAAAAGTAAAAGAAATTGAGGAACCAGATCCATTGAAGAATAAAAAATTCCCCATAGAAGAAATTGCGAGCCCCCTTCAAAAAATCGTCCAGATGGGTGATTCTGAGAGCATTAGCAACAGTGGGCCACCATATCATGACCATGTAATCTGCGTTCCAAGTGATCCATCATACATGTAAATTATTTTTCTTGTCATTTGATGTCACGGTCGAGTTGAGCTTGTGCTAGTTGGGTTAAGCTTGTGCAGAAAAGAGCTTAATATGATGAAGCTCGTTAAATAAACTTGCACAATTGATATCATTAAGATCAAAAAATTGATTTCCTACTAGCAGGAATCATTGAAAAAAAGTAGTTTACATAGTTAGTTTTATGGATCAAATAATTGATTTCCTACTGGCGGGAATCATAGGGCAGGACATCGTGATTAAAATGAATGAATATGCTATGAAATTATGTGGGATAAAATTTGACCAAGGGAAATAAAGGTATAATAAGATAGGATGTGTAGTAATTACTCAAACCACCATTATATATTTAAATATTTAAACTATCATGGTGACACATTTTTATGTATAAAATTATAAAACACCATGGAATAATTTAGCATAGCATTTATGGCCAAAACATTTAACAGTTAGAATAGAGTTTTTAAGTGATCACCATAAAAATAATACACATTAGAGATATATACATGGATCATATATATCAAGTTAAATTGATTGCTAATGCAACATCTTCCTACACCTAGTTTCCTAGATGGCCAAGGAAAGGTGTCATCAAACCACTTATGCAGTCATTTGTATATCTCAGTTGGAAAATTATTAATGTCACGAGAATCACAACGGTTGATATCTCAATCAAAATTTAAAATTATCCACTAAAAACTCATATAGAAAGTGGGGTAACAGGTCCTATGACATCCAACCTGTGATTTTCAATAGTAAATCCTCAACAGTCTCTTTGGAGAAATAATGTCCCATTAAGGGGTTCAATAAGAGGTATGAGGCCCCACCAATTTGATAGTTGAAGAAGTTTGAATATTGGCTTGTTAATTTTGGCCCTAAGTAGGCAAGGCAACATGGAAGGAGGTGACCCCCTTGGAAAATTTCAAAAGGGGGAGGCCACATAAGGTCTTATATAAAGATCTAAATCCAAGGAACTCCCTTATAAAAATAGTTAGACATGTATTGAAATAAAGTAGATAACTACCTTCTAAATATTGATAAACGAAAATAGAACATCCCTTGAATCCCATAATAAATGGAGCATCTACATATGAGGTGATCCTCTAACTCAATGTTGTGTATATGGCAAAGACATAATATGTTATTGAGGAGAGGAATATCATGATGTCATTAGTTTCAACTAGACACTATTGTAAATTCATTTTGAAACAACCAAGGGGGATATGAAGGGAAACATCTAGTGCTCTTGTGTGTATGAGGGTTCAAAAATAAGGCCCCCTCTTATTTGCATGAAGTGTTCCTAGTACAAATCCATCTTAGAGTCAAGGTCATGAAAATATGAAGCCCAAGTACTAAATTTCTTGTTTATAAATAACCTCTTTAACAACTTGACACAAACATATATTGATGTGATTTACATTGGAGGTGTATGTCACTTAAATCGTGTTACAACTTTAATCGCTCCCCCACAAAAAGGTGTCATGCTCCCTTGTGATGATGCATCAACCCTAATGGAGAACAATCTTGTGATGTAAAAGAAATTTAAACAGGATGTAACTTTAATAGTGCCCTACATTCACCCCTTGGCTCACCACTTATGGTAAATGTGAGGCTATTTCAAGCATTGATGTGTATAATATCATTTTATTTTCTCTTATATATAGTATTCTACATTGACACAATTTTGTTTTTTTAGCAAAAAAAATATTTGTATCAAGGGTTATCTCCTTGTTCATTAGGGTTGAAGAGGTTGCATCATTATTAGTGATCTATTCATTGCCAACTCCTTATTTGGGAGAGCACTACAAACTCCATGTCAACATGAAGTGTAGATATTGTGAGAAATTCTTATTGAGGTTTTGCAAATTATCCAGTTGTTCTACATTTGGTATACATGTTAATAATGGAATTACCCACAAACACACACCCTCGAGACCAATACCTAGTTCTCTAAAAATCAAATGGTACCAATATTCTTAGTTAGAGGTGAAGGATTCTCCTAAGAGGTTATTTTGTTGGTTTGATGTGTTTTTTTTTGCCTTGGATACTAAGTGGTTAAGGGCTTCAAGGGTTAAGAGTTAATGGCCAAGGGCTTGGGGGGAAAGGGATTTAGGTGTTAAGGACTTAATAATTAAGGGATTTAGGTGTTAAGGGTTAAGGGGTTTGGTTTTAAGGTGTTTAAGGGTTATGGATTAAGGTTTAAGGGTCACAAGTTAAGAGAATAAAGGGTTAGTGCTTAGGGGGTTCATGGATTATAGGTTAGGAGTTAATGGCTTAAGGTTTAATGCATCAAGGGGTTGATGGCTTATGATTTATGAATGTAGTGTTAAGATATTATGGATTTGGGGTTAAGGGATAAGGAATTTAGTGGTTATGGGTTAATGGCTTATTGGTTGTGATAATGGGGCCCCTAATCCCCTTATCACCACTATCAGGGGTTCCCTTTTCAATTTCTCTTGTTACCTTCCCTCTAGGCCCCCTTAGCCCCTATGACATTAGGTCTTAATCCCCCTTATCATTCTCCATTGCGTGGATTATAGATCTTATTAAACCATGCTTGGACATCCCACTTATACCCATCCATGCTACATGTGTGTCCCCTAGTCCTGTTCAATACACCACAAAATACTCCTCCCACCTTTTTGTTCATATCATTCAACTTATCCTAACGTTATGGGTGAAATTGGTGTTTATGTTGTAAAGCGAACAGAGAAAAAATTTACTTGTTTTTTCTTTTGAGAAGATGTAGAAATTGATTGTCATGATTGGAATGTGCATGCATCAATCTACATTGGCTTGTTTTTCGAGCTTAGACATAAATAATCATTTGGTCATACTCCATCTTATTGATGGAATCTAGTATCACAAATGTATCGATGGGTAGTTTGAGAGATTCTTTTGAAACCTTGTGTGTTGTGGTATTTATCTCCTTGAGAATGTGTCTAAAAGATAGCTAGTCCAAAAAGTTGGGGGGATCTATGATATCATGTAGGATGGGATGTAGGTAGATGTTTTCTATCATGAATTATTAACCCAATTGATCATGATTTTTGAATCCCCCATGATCTATAGGGATTTGACTCTTTTGATGGATGCAATTTCCAGAAGTGTACAAAGAGAAATGGAATCAACTCAGTTGTTGGAGCCCTAACTTTGGGTATATCTTACTTTCTCGCTATAAGGTTGGGAGAGGAAGAGTACCATACCCACTTTGCAGCTAGGTGGGATAACATGTGCAACACCATCAAAGAAGTCACAAGGGCATCCAAGAGGGAGTGGAGGAATTACCAGAATCCATTATTTTTGTGGTTTAGGATGAATCTTGTCTTCCAAACACTATTTTTTATCAATTCAATTGTGATCTTTGTTAGAATTTCTCGTGAAAAAAAAGTGTTATTGTTCCAATTCCACCACATATTGCTGATTAGAATGCATGGGAAACCTTTATAATAATATTCCATGGTATTGAGTAACTAAGTTTTGAAATTTTCTTCCAAGTTTAGATAGGACCACGATGCTATCATGTTCAATTTTGCAAGGATGGTGGTGATCATGATCTACACTATGTTGGGACAAGAGATATATAAGTGTGAAGAAATATCATCATATGAATTTCCTAAAGGATAGATGTTGGGCTGATTCGTAAACTATCATCGATATTTCTCGTGAAAAAAATGTGTTGTTGTTCCAATCCCACCATATATTGTTGATCAAAATGCATGGGAAACCTTTTTAATAATCTTCCATGATGTCGTGTAACTAAGTTTTGAAATTTTCTTCCAAGCTTAGATAGGACCATGAGCCTATCATGTTCAATTTTTCAAGGGTGGTGGTGATGACCTACACTGTGTTGGGACAAGAGATAAATAAGTGTGAAGAAATGTCATCATATGACTTGCATAAAGGATAGATGTTGGGGTGATTCGTAAACTATCATGGATATTTCTCGTGAACAAAATGTGTTGCTATTACAATCCCACCAGATATTTTTGATTAGAATGCATGGGAATCCTTTTTAATAATATTCCATGATGTTGTGTAACTAAGTTTTGAAATTTTCTTCCAAGCTTAGATAGGACCACAAGCCTATCATGTTCAATTTTGCAAGGGTGGTGGTGATGACCTGCACTATTTTGGGACAAGATATAAATAAGTGTGAAGAAATATCATCGTAGGACTTGCATAAAGGATATATGTTGGGGTGATTCGTAAACTATCATGGATATTTATCATGAAAAAAATGTGTTGTTGTTCCATTCCCACCATATATTGTTGTTTAGAATGCATGTGAAACCTTTATAATAATATTCCATGATGTTTAGTAACTAAGTTTTGAAATTTTCTTCCAAGCTTAGATAGGACCATGAGCCTATCATGTTCAATTTTGAAAGGGTGGTAGTGATGATCTGCATTGTGTTGGGACAAGAGATAAATAAGTGTGAAGAAATATCATCATATGAACTTCATAAAGGATATATGTTGGGGTGATTCATAAAATATCATGGATATTTCTTTTGAAAATGTGTTTTTGTTCCAATCCCATGTTCCACTCTTTATTATATCTTAGGGATAGGGTTTCTAGGGTCACTTCCCACCTATTCATTGACCTATAATATACAAGTGACTTCCTAAAATATTGAGACTCCTCCCATTGGTGAAATTCCGTGAAGAGAAAGGAGCCTTATTTGTGTTGACAATGGGCTAAGCCTCCACCATTTCCCTTGTCCTAGCATTTTCCCTCTTAGGAACCCCTTTCGAGTCCACTACTAGTTTGAGTGGTAAAAAGTTGTTCAAAACTCCATTTGTAAACAACTCTTTGGTATGCCCACTTTTTCCATGCTACAACTCCAAGATGAGAAGTCTAGGGCTATGAAGGCTTCCCTTCTTCTCACTAAATTAATCCTCTACAATATAGTGAACTAGGGCTAGTTGGTTGGCTACTGCTACTTTAGTCCTTCAAAGTTTGCACATCCTTAGGCCCTATACACTTTCCCTTCTACCAATATTGTTATCCTTCACAAGTATAAGAGTTAGGGCTCTTCTTTGAAAGTCACCTAACAACCCTCCAACTATACTTGGACTATCATCAATCTGCCCAACCACGGCCAATCCTTTTTACTGATCTAGGGCTCACAATATTGTCTTCATCTAGGGCTCTTCAAATATTCCACCTAACAATGGTTTGATTCCTCTCAAAATCATTGTTCTTTTGTATCAAAAATTTGATATTTGTTGTTCAATATATGAACAAATCTGAACTACTCCTCTTATCATCCTTATAACAATCTGTAGATGACTGAACTAGGGTCAAAAATCAACCACTAACAGCCCATTGGCTAATTTTTTATAGGTTGCTTCAGATCTCTGTCTAAAACTCCATGGATAGCCGACCAAATCAACTCCTCGTCATGTCAATTCATTCTTCACATGGCACATTTCTTCTGTGTGCTCAATCTTTTGCTCAGGTTTCACCCTCCTTTGGATCTGCTATCTCCACACATATTGAATTTGGAAACCATCTTCCAGATCTGCAGTCTATATTTTATAAATAAACCTTGCTCTAAGGGTCACAATTGCACTTCTTCTACGCAATTTTTTCACAGTCTTAAGGGCATACCTTATGAAATAAACATGCTAGGAAAATTTCCTAACTAGGGCATTATACTTATGTACTTCTATTTTTTGTAGAACAAACCCTATACACCCATAGAAAAAACAACAAATCTTGCCTCAGTAAGAGACTTGAGCTAGTTCATATGGATCCATAGATTTTGGGCATTTCTTTGACTAAATCTTGACATGAACTTCAGATCTCAATGTCGACCCTTAACTAGGGTTATCTTAGTCAAAAATATCCCAGTGTCTACTTCTATTATGGCTCTAAATTGCAGTGCAAGCCCTCCTCCATTTATTTTTATCTTTATAACCACCACAAGACAAGTTCATATCAACCCTCTCTTCTATTTCATGTAGAAAATCTAACCAAAGGGATTCAATATGATCTTGTAATGTATTAAAACAAGATATTGAATCCTTCCTACAATTTGCAGAAACAAAACACGATCGCACAATCACATATAAGTAAGAGAAAGAAATGATCAATCGCACAACAAAATATGTATCTGGGGAAAGCAATTTCTCAAAACCCCTCTATCTCTATAGTGTATTAATTCAAGTAATTATGAAACAATACAATTCTTAATCTCTCATGAGATTCTCCAACACTCTGTCAATTGTCTCCTACCAATCTAGGCAAAACCAGTTTAGTACTTAGTCAATTATCAACCTTCCTTCAGCCTGCCTTGCTCATGAAATTCCTAGGGAATTATCTCCCTATTAATTAGGAAAATTAGCCTTCCTTGATTGCGCAATCCATCATGGCATCCCAATGACTTTATAATTGCACATGGGAAATTTTGTATAAATACAACTTACATTTATGTTCCCTTTAACCTCTATCTCAACTAGTTCTTCCTCGGAACTGACATGCATGCAACTATTAATCATGAATTACCAATTATCTTATTGATCACTCATTGTGAATTAAATCTAATTTATTCCAGTGGACCTCTCACTAGGTCATCACTCAGTTAGAACTAGTTAAATTGATTTTAACTCAATTAATTGAGTTAACTAATTCACACCTACACCCCACTAATGCATCAACTACAACTGGACCCCAAAAATATTAGAATCCATCTACATGCCTCATCTTAGACCCTCATGATCCAAAAATATGAAAAACGCAATAAAATACAAAAATAAACATAAACACAAAGATGCAGTAGGAATAACACTTCATTTCATTAATATAAAATACTAAAAAATGCTTACAGACATAATGGAAAACAAACTAGCTCATGCGATGGTAGCTTATCTCTGAGAAGAGATGTGGTGGCTACATGCCTCTGAACTGTGTTAAAATAAGGCTCAAGGGCCTTTTTATTATTGAAAAATTAGATAAAACCCTAACCCGAGGAGATGTAACACCAAGAGTTTATGGGTCCCATTGGGGGTAGTTGGGCAATCAATTTCCCGGGGTCGTAACTTGGTCATATGATCTCCGTTTGACGCACATGATACCTCGTAGGAGAGATATCTCTAAGTTCTACAACTACTAATGTGATTTATATGAAATCACTAAAAATTTCATGACCAAAAAATGTTGTTTGGGGCCTCAAAACTACTCCAGAAGTTCAAGACCCGAAAAACTAACAAAAATAGTAAACTATGTTATAATTAAGGAAACTGAAACACTAAAGAGACAATGGTGAGGGCCCAAGTGGAATAGGCGGGTGGCCACCAATATCCACCTTGATCACCTCAAATCGAATTTCTTGATATAACTCAGTCATCACGACTTAGTTAACTGAGCCAAGTTGTTATGAGGTGAAATTACAATTTGTTTTCCAATTTATTTAAGAGAAAAATAAATTAGATGCCTCACATTCCTCACTCCTGGTACATCAAAATTCCTCACCAGTGTGGGTGCATTTTTTTTGTCCTTTATGGTTTCCAATTTCACTGTTTCTTGTTGCAAATTTCAACACTCCCTCTTAACAAGAAAGCAATTCAATTTATCTGGATCTGGTACCTTTGGAATTTTGCATGCAACACTTTTCTAGTGTTGTTTTCACCTGCAAATCCTGAAAATAAATAGCCTCCGAACAACTGAATCAATATAACTCATTTTTGAAGAGAGTCTTCTGACTGTTGCTAGCTACCGCACCTATCTACTGGACTCTCTGTGCTCCTGTTGGCATCTGCATCCATGCCTTTTTCACTGTTTCCAACTCTGATCTGTGCTCCATTATATAACATCTGTCACTGTTATTTATATATTCCTAACATCTGACTACATCAATCTAACTAATCCTTATTTCTACTCTTATACTATGGACTCCTCGTAGCTAGGTTAGATCCATGAGACACACCATCTTAATGGACCCTGCCCAAATTTCTTATCTTGGGATTATGTCTACACATCACCCCACCTTTCACCTGGAGGTATGGTTGCATGTGCTCCCTCTACCCATCTGGATCGAAATTTCCCCCTCATGGGGGTCTTTACTTGAGTGGACGATTCCACTCAGTCTCCTCTCTGATTCTTCAAATGTGGTTGCTCCAAAAATTTCTGAAACTTCTTCTAAGGCTCCATGTTGAGAGGTAATTTGTACTCCCTCTCAACAACCAAGTCTATAACCTCTTCTTTTCTCCTCAAATATTTGCATGCATCTGGTACCTCAAGTGAATATAGGTTCTTGAATCACACACATTGTAATTGTCTTTCAATTACAAAAGTTTCTAAAAAATAGTTGATTTTAAA
Organism: Pinus albicaulis; assembly: GCA_034641835.2. Taxonomy (NCBI): domain Eukaryota; kingdom Viridiplantae; phylum Streptophyta; class Pinopsida; order Pinales; family Pinaceae; genus Pinus; species Pinus albicaulis. The sequence goes on along the minus strand of CM076577.1, from coordinate 646,795,377 downwards.
TCGACGATATCTCCCTCTGTTGGGAAACTAGCTCCAAAAAGAGAAGAAAAGAGATATAAATGCCTTAGAAATAAGCCACTTCGAGGGGGAAACCTCCAATACATTACATGAATGAACAATTCTTGGATGATACAATTTACAAAACCTCCTTTCTATATATAGAGTCCATAGGGCCATAATGTAATCCTAGTGGGCCACAATGTAATCCTAGCCGACCTAACAATAATAATTTAAGGGCACAATAATAACAAAATGGGGGTTACAAGGGTACAACAATAACAATAAGGGGTTTATACTAACAATAATAAGGGGCTATACTAGTGATATAGGGACCTAACATGCCCCTCTCCTTCAAAAAAAGTGTTGTCCTCAACACTTGAGTAGCTCCGGGTGCTTCTGTATAAAATTCTCATCCTCCCATGTAGAATCTTCAGTGGGTAAGTTCTTCCACTTGATGAGATACTCTGAAATTGATCGATTCCGTAGCTGTCGAGTTCTTGTTTCCATGACTGCTTTAGGTTCCAATATGATTTTTCCTTCCTCATCAAGTTCTTGCAATATTGTTTGAACTGGAAGATTTTCACCTATAACCTTCTTTAAGCATGAAACATGGAAAACTGGATGTACTCGCGAAGAAGCAGGAAGCTCCAATTTGTATGCCATAGTACCAATATTTTGCAACACCTTGTAAGGACCATTGTACTTTGGTGATAATTTATTATCCTTCTTAGCTTGCTTGAGCGACATTTTTTTATATGGTTGTAGCCGTAAAAATACCCAATCTCCTACATCAAAACTTCTCTCGATGTGATGTTGATCTACTTTTTGTTTCATTCGATTTTGTGCCAAAGTCAAGTTATCCTTTAAGAGTTGGAGAACTTCTTGCTGATGCTTGATGTGATCTTCCACTACTTAAACCTTTGAATTTTCTCTTAAATATGATGTGATGGATGGTGGATGATATCCATAAAGTGCCATAAATGGGGTCATTTTTGCTGCAGTATGGAAGGAAGTGTTATACCACCATTCAGCGAGAGGTAACCACTTGACCCATTGTGTTTGTTTATCAGATACAAAACAACGAAGATATCCTTCCAAACATTTATTTACTATCTCAGTTTGACCATCAGATTGAGGATGATAAGATGAGCTATGAGCTAATTGAGTACCCAAACGAGGAGATAACTCCGTCCAAAAATTTCCAGTAAAAATGGGATCTTTGTCGCTCACAATAACCCTTGGGCTTCCATGTAGCTTTTGAATTCTATCCATAAATGTAGTAGCAACTGTACTTGCTTTAAATGGATGAGATAATGCACAAAAGTGTGCATACTTGGTATGTCTATCAACTACCACCATGATGACACTCTTTCCTTCGGACTTAGGTAAACCTGTGATAAAATCCATTGAAATCTCCTCCCAACGTTGACTTGGAATGGATAAAGGTTGTAGACGTCCCGGGGTCTTAATTGTCTCAACTTTATTCTGCTAGCAAACCAAACATTCCATCACAAACTTTTGAATATCAGATTTAAGGCCATCCCAAAAAAATTCTTTCTTCACCCTGTGGTAAGTTTTTAAAAATCCCGAGTGTCCTCCTAAAGGAGAAGTATGCAATTCCAAAAGAATCTTTTGTTTTAGTTGGGAATTCTTACAAAGATATAAGCGATCTTTGTACCATAAGGAATCATTTTTCCAACTAAATGTATCGGATGTACTAGGATCTTGCTGCAACTTTTGAATGAGTGTCCATACATCTTTGTCCTTCTTCCATTCATCTCTTGCTTCAGTTATCCAATCTGGTTGGATAATAGAAATGGTACAAAGCAATGCTTCCACCTCTTCATTCTTTCTTGAGAGTGCATCTACAACAACATTAAGCTTTCCTTTTTTGTAGATTATTTCAAAGTCATAACCCAACATCTTTGTGACCCATTTTTGCTGCTCTTCTGAAGATAGTCTTTGTTCCAAAAAGTGTTTAAGACTATCGTGATCAGTTTTTACCTTGAAGTGTCTTCCCATTAGGTAAGTTCGCCATTTCTTTAGTGCATGTAGTATTGCTAACATTTCCTTCTCATAAATAGGTTTCTGTAAATACTTTCCTTTGATCGGACGACTTTCAAAAGCAATGGGTCTTCCTTCCTGCATTAAAACTGCACCAATTCCATTTCCTGAGGCATCACATTCCACAATAAAGGTTTTTGTGAAGTCCGGCGTAGCTAAGACCGGTGCTAGGCACATTGCCTCTTTAAGATGTTCAAAGGCCTTAGTTGCTTCAAGAGTCCATGAAAATGCATCTTTCTTCAATAATGTTGTTAGAGGTGCTGCTATTCTCCCATAATTCTTAACAAACTTGCGATAATACCCCGTTAACCCAAGAAATCCTCGCAACTTCTTTATGGTTGTGGGGACTTTCCATTCCTTAATGGCTTTAATTTTGTTAGGGTCTACTTTAACACCCTCGTGAGATACAATATGACCCAGATATTCCACCTCTTGTCCTCCAAAGAAACATTTGGATTTTTTTGCATATAATTGTTTCTCCTGCAATAGTTTGAGCACCCTGTCAACATGTTCAACATGATCCTTCCAAGACCTGCTGTAGATTAGTATATCATCAAAAAATACTAGCACAAATTTTCTAAGGAAGGGTTTGGAAATGGAATTCATCAACCCTTGAAATGTAGAAGGTGCATTGGTAAGGCCAAAAGGCATGACCAAAAATTCATAATGACCCTCATGAGTTCGAAATGCTATTTTTGGAATATCTTCAGTCTTCATTCTAATTTGATGATATCCTCAACGAAGATCCAACTTGGTAAAATAAATTGCTCCATGTAATTCATCCAATAATTCATCAATCACAGGAATGGGAAATTTATCTTTAATGGTGAGCTTATTGAGCTCCCTATAATCCTGACACATTCGCCATGATCCATCCTTCTTGTGTACCAATACTACAGGAGAAGAGAAAGAACTTTGACTAGGTTTAATTATACCCGCCTCTAACATTTCTACAATCATACGTTCAATTTCTCTCTTTTGGACGTAAGGATATCTATAAGGCCTGATGTTTGGAGGAACACTTCCTGGAATGAAATGAATAGCATGATCATGATCACGAATAGGTGGGAGTCCTTTGGGAGTTTCAAACACCTTGGAATGATTGTCCAAGACTTGTTGGAGATCTGCAGGAATAGATGATTTTGATGTTGGAACCTCTAGTGAGCATAATTGTGCAATTACGCCTCGTTGTTCTTTCTTTAGAAGCTTTGTCATGCCATTAGAGCTTATTATCCTTCCTGGCTTCCCTTCAATACCCCGTAGTTCGACTTCCTTTCCTTCTGAAAAGAATTTCAAGAAAAGTTCTTGAAAATTAAAAACTACCGTCCCCAAAGATTGTAACCATTGTACTCCTAGTACAACATCAGCACCTCCCATAGGAATGGAAAGCATTGGACTAGTCAACACATATTCCCCCATGGTTAGCTTGATGTTATTGCATTTTCCAGAGCAATTTATAGTTCCTCCATTTGCAACCATCACTTGACATTCTGGTGCTGGTTATAGGAAACAATTTAATTCCTTGGCTACCTTACAATGAATAAAATTATGGGTGCTACCTGAATCAATCAACACTATTACCTTTTTCTTCTTGATCTATCCTACTATCTTGAGAGTTTGAGGAGTGGTAATTCCTGCCAGTGCATTACATGATATGGTCGGATTCATTTCTTCCTCCTCTATGGCTGGTTCCTGGTGTGTATCCTCTTCTTGTTCATTTTCTTCTTCTTCTTCACAATCTATGTAAAATAATTTCTTTTCAGCACACTTATGACCTTTAGTGTATTTGCTATCACAACTGTAGCAAAGCCCTTTTGCTCTCTTTTCTTCCAATTTTTGTGGTGTCAACCTTGTAGGTTGTGGAAATCTAGGTGTAGCAACACTTTCTTCTTTATAGAATTGAGTGGTAGGCTTCCTTGTCGCCATAATTTTACATTCAACTTTTCTTGCCAACCTGAATGCCTTCTCCAATGAATCAGGTTCCAAAACGCGGACTTCATGTTGGATGTTATCCTTTAAAGTGCCTAGGAAGAGATCAATCCTGTGTTCCTCTGTAAGATCAGTTACCCTTATATTCAATTTTTGGAAGTCCTCAATGTGCTGCCCCACTAAACCCTTTTGTTTGAGATTTATCAATTGGCTAAAGAAGGTGTTACTCTTTGTATCCTCATAATGTGCTATCATTTCCTCCGTAAAAATTGACCAAGTGACAATTTTTTTACGGGAGCAAAGCCATTGATACCATACAAATGTATTTTGTTCTAAATGTAAAGTTGCAATGCGTACCTTTTGTGTTTTTTTCACGTTATGGAGATCAAAATATTGCTCCATCTGTAGTATCCATGTTACAGGATCCTTTCCATCAAACTTCCTCATATCCATTTTTGGAATATGGTGGTTCTTCCCGCCAACATTAGAGTTTATGAAATCACGATTAACATTTATTTTATTCTCATCATGAGGTTCTTCTACTATCTTTTCACCATTAGGAAACATTTCTTGTATCAACTTTGTCAAACCTTCCATGTCTGCTTTTAGAACATTCTTCATGTTTTCCATTTTCTCATCGATCTTAGCTTCCATGTCATCCATCTTAGATTCCATGCCAGCCTCCATGCCATCAATCTTAGATTCCATGCCATATATCTTAGATTCCACACCTTTCTTCAAACCATCCATCTTAGTTTCCACGTCTTTCTTCAAAACTTCCATGCCATTTTTTGTTGCTCTTTGCGAGAGCAAAACTTGTTGCACTTGCTCTTGTAATTTTGATATGTCATGTCGCCATTCTTCGTCTTCATGAGTCATAGTAGAGCTTTCCAAAGGCTTAATGGGTGTCGAATTCTTTTTAGGGGCCATTTTATAATCCAATACTGATATCTATTCTACAATATGCCCTTGCAATCAATTCAACTTGATTCTTCAAACAAGACTTATGCAATTCGGAAAAAAAATACACACCTTTTATTTGATTTTGAGGAGCTCGATATTGAAATTGTATTATCTCTATGATTGTGGCTCTTAAATATATAAAATTCAGCACTGAATTAGCCCTCTGAATTCTCTTTTGAATTCCACAGGTCTGACTTGATTTGGATTCTCCAAGACAAAGTTATGTCCAATCTCCCACAATGACCTAATTATGGACTAGTTTAGTATAGAAAACTTGTACGACTTGCCACGTGTCAATGTTTCATCCTTCATCTCTGAAATTGATAGCCAAGAAACTAAAGTCCGTGTACTTGCAACCACTTTTTACGGCACTCCAATCCGGTGCTCAGAGAGAGAGTTATTGAAATTTTACCACGATCACCTTTTTTAGATGAAATTCGGGAGCCTGAAAAAGCACTACCTTCCACAGATCATATCTCCAAAATATTGCGAAACAAGATCTGAAATTTTTTGACGTGTTTCCTTAGGATTTCAGCTTCACACCATAAAAATTTCCAATTCTGACCCTTAGTAGAAAAAAATTTATAGCGCAAATGCCACGATGACCTATTTAGGAGCCTAAAACAATACCTAACTTCCACAGATCATATCTATGAAAATATTGCGAACCAAGCTCTGAAATTTTTAGAAACTCTTCCTCAGGATTTCAGCTTCTCACCCTAAAAATTTAAGCTTCTGAAACTTCGTAGAAAAAAATTTATAGCGAAAATTCCACGATGACCTGTTTGGAGCAGCGAAACCCTAGAATCCAAAGCTCTGATACCAAATGTTGGGAAACTAGCTCCAAAAAGAGAAGAAAAGAGATATCAACGCCTTAGAAATAAGCCACTTCGAGGGGGCAACCTCCAATACATTACATGAATGAACAATTCTTGGATGATACAATTTACAAAACCTCCTTTCTATATATAGGAGTCCATGGGCCATAATGTAATCCTAGTGGGCCACAATGTAATCCTAGCCGACCTAACAATAATAATTTAAGGGCACAATAATAACAAAATGGGGGTTACAAGGGTACAATAATAACAATAAGGGGTTTATACTAACAATAATAAGGGACTATACTAGTGATATAGGGACCTAATACCCTCATCTGAGCTCCGAATTGATATTCCATTTGGGTAGTTTTTCGCAAGGAATCCAAATTATATGCTTCTATTTTTTTGAAAATTTTACACCAAAATCTTCAAATATTCTCTGCAAACTCGCTAGCCAAAAAATTCCTGCTCTGATACCATGTAGAAAATATAATCAACGAGATTTGATCTGATCACGTAATGTACTAAAACAAGATACTAAATCCTTCCTACATTTTTTGGAAACAAAACACGATCACACAATCACATATAAGTAAGAGAAATAAATTATCAATTGCACAACACAAGATGTATCTGGGGAAAGAAACTACTCAAAACTCCTCTATCTCTATTGTGTATTAAGTCAAGGAATCATGAAACAATACAATGGTTAATCTCTCATGAGATTCTCTAACACTCTGCCAATTGTCTCCCGCTGATCTAGGAAAACTTGGTTTAGTACTTAGCCAATTCTCAACCTTCCTTCAACATGCCTTACGCATGCAATTCCTAGGGAATTATCTCCCTATTAATTAGGAAAATTAGTCTTCCTTGATTGCGCAATCCATCATGGCATTCCAATGAATTTATAATTGCACATGGGAAATTTAGTATAAATACAACTGATAGTTGTTATAGCATCATTTTTCACCCTCATGTCAATAATGATTATCTCTTTGGCCCTAGGCACCCTTTCCTTCCAGACTTGAAAAAATTCATAAAAAATAGTGTTAAAATTCCCATACGTGTTTATGCCTAGAATTTTCCACGTATATACGCGATTCCATTCATACTTTTCCGCGTATGCCATTTAAATCATTAAAAATATATATAAATTCCTTATTTTCATGGCAGGGTGATGGTTATTCCCGTAATTCAACCACCCCAACCCATTTCCAAAATGTTTCCAACTGCTGAAACTACTTTGAGGGAGTATAAATGCCCCTCATGTGTATGGCCTAAGGGAGAGAGAAAAATTATAGATATTATACTCTATTGGATCCCTATTTCAAGTCTGATGTTCCTGTGCCTCCTGCACTTCCCAAGTATATTCAGGAAACCCTTGTTTCCTTGAAGGTGATCACCCTCTTATATGACATCTTGTGTGCACACATCTTGGAAGAATCCTAGCGAGGTGAGGGCTGGACGGATCCAGAGGATAGTCTACTCGAAGGTCATGGAAGGATTCAGGTGATCTCTCCACTTTCTATTCTTGTACATACCATTTATAATAAAGAAGAACCATCTTGTTCCCAAATATTCATGTGTCTATATATGTGTAAATATTGTTAGTTAAACATTTATCATTTCTTATATAATATTATATATGGATTATACTGACATTTAGGAACAATATATGTTGTACAACTAGTGTTTCTTTCTCGTTCTTTCTTAATTTCCAGGTTACGAAGCACGAGGAGTTGTTGGGGGTTCGGACCTTGCGGGATCTACAACAAATGTAGGACTTTCGGGTAAGTTCTGCAATTGATTAAACTAGTTTTCAGCATAAAAGATAGGTTAAGTGAGTCCTTCTTGAATGGTATGCCCCTGATTTATGAAGGTTGCCGACCCAAAAACCTTTAGGGAGTTATTTCCCGAAACAGAAATGGCGACTACGCTGGGGATCACACTCTTGTGATTTCCCTTTGGGTTTTTTCATCTATCTTGGAGGCTTCCAATAGTTTTAATCATTTTTTCCAGTTCAGTAAATCTTTTTCCAGTCAGACTGAAGACCTAGTCTCTTGATCAGGCTTGACCCTTTTTATTTTTTCTTATTTACCTTTCCATATGCAGTTTATTTTATGCAAAGTCGTGTATATACGCTATTTTGTGTAAAGGTACCCATGTATACGTGAGTTTCCTTTACAACAGTCGTGTATGCACACCAGTTGTAAAACTACTAAACCGCGTATGTTTGGGTAAATTTTGAAATTTTTGGTTTTAAGCTTTTTTGGTCTTGTCTACCTGTAGAGAATTGTCCCTATGATATCTTTGAAGTATTTGGGTTGTGTTTAAAGTGGTTTATAGTTGTTTCTCTCTCGATTTTCTGAAGATCGGATCATTTGGTGAAATCTTTGTTTATTGTGCTTGCGATTCTGCCTTAAGCACCAAGATATTTTTTTGGAGATTCTTGGTTGTTATGAGTATTCGGGACAGAGATATTTTGCTCGTTTGCTCTTTCCTAACTTTATGAGTTGCTTTGCATCTTGATTTTTGCTTCTTTTTGCATTTGGTTTTCTCGATTTCATTGGCTAGGTCTTGTTGCAATTTTTGATGAGTCTTCTTTGATTCTTTGGAGTCTGAGTTTGCCGCAAGTTTATGCTATTGTACTGAGTTGATTTGTTGAGTTTCTTGCCTTCCTCTTGCTCATACAAGTCCCGCTACGAGAGTAGAATAGTTGGCTTAGAGCATCTTGTTGAAGTTTTTCTTGAGATTCAAAGTTGGTTCAGCTCTGTAATTTGATAGTTTCTTAGTTTTTTTAAGTCTCTTTTCTTCATAAAATTCAAAAGCCAAAAAACATTTTTGCTTCCCATTGCTTCTGTTTTGGTTTATGGTTTCTTTTCATATTTTTGAAGCCTTGTTTAAGTCTTTATTCTTCGGTTCTTGACTTGATTAGGAAGGGGGTCTTCTTTTGATTTCATTCTTTTATATTAAGTATGATTTTTGGCGTTTTTGAGCTTCTGATTTGGAGTTAGATTGATAAACTTCCAAAAAGTGATTGAACCTTGGTATCATTAGAGATTTCGCTTTGATTTCTTAGGTCTTGCATCTTATAATTTACATGCCATTAGTAATTTGCATTAGGTGCACATAATCATTTTAGTCTTTTTCGTAATTTTTGTGTGTGAGGTCTCGTTATCTGAAAAGAAAAGTGAAATATATAGTCTCGTAGAACCTGTCTATAAATCACTCTTCATCGAAAGGAAATCAGTGCATTTTCATACAGTTTTGTTTTCATTGGCTTCTTGTTGCATCATACAAACATCATTGGTTTCACTTCCATATGCCCTTGACATAAAATAACAACCAATTAAAATAAGCGATATAAATTAAAAACAACTAGAAATTTTTTTTTTAAAGTGTCATACATCAACTAGCTAGGTTGTAAGGCCTTGGATTAGGTGAGTGGAGAGTCAACTCTCCAAGGCCGCTCAGATTTTGAAACATAGAAGTTTATTAATGAGAGAAATCCAACATCATTAGGTGGACCGGGAAAGCTCTCCTCCAGAGAGTCAAGCGCGAGGGAATGTGAAGGTAGAGAAGAGAGATACCCCCTCTCTAATTTGTTGAATCTTGACCTAAGACCATTCTGCCTAGCTGCTGATATAGATTGGTGTCCTTAGTTTCCCATCCTAGGTATCACACAAGTGACTGCGGGGGGGAATACCCATGGTACCTGAGGCAGACCTTATATCACTTTTAGCAGTACTTCTGGAGGGTGCCCTGGCGAAGCTTGGGTACTTGCACCGACAAAGGCTATTGTTAGGAGGTCAATTTAACTACCTCTGTTACCTTTGCTAGTGGATCTAGGTCGTAATTACCCCAGACTGCTTTCGGGAGGTCCTATTTTTCACTTTCCTGTATTTTGGTGTCCGGTTCTAATCACCCAGAGCGGAAATACTTGAAGGCCTTTTGTTTGGTTGTATCTTAGGGACTTTATAGTGAGTGCTCTTTGCTCCTAGCTTGCTTAGATTTATACTTTTTTGAGTCTAATCAAACTTTTAAAGTGGCTGACCGAACGATTCGTCGATCGAGACGGCTTCATGGGTTGTCTCCAGCGAGTGCCAAGCCTTCTTCAAGAAGGCATAGGAGAAATTCAGAAGGTGGTTATAAACCGGTGTTATCTGTCACAGCGGAGAGAGATCCTTCGTTAGGGCTTGAAGATTCTATAGATGGTCTTGGTGTTGGTGTCAGTGCTAAGAGGAGTAATCCACCCACCTCAAGAGTTTTATTTCCATAAGTAGAAGTAGAGGAATTACCTCAATCTCGTGAATCACTTTCGTCTCCTCTTTCTTCTAATTCTTCATTTATCATTGAGTACATCAAACCTGAGTCTAAGAGACTCGAGAGTCCTTATCCATCACATTCTCAGCTTTCGATGGCCACGACTGGGAACACAACTTCGGCTGTGAGTGCTACAGGTATTTAGACTCCTCCTAAAGTTGAGGGAGGAGGCACTATTGCTATATCTTCAATTTCTTCTAGTGTTGTTGTGTTTGGTTCCGGTTATACCGAAGCATAGGCTTCTCAATCTGGTCCCTTTTGTCTTGGAATGTCCGTTAATGGAATTACTCTGTTTTCCTTTTTTACTGTTGTAGCTGCATCCACACCCATCTCCTCTATGGCTAGTGGATCGGCTTCTTTCCAAGGGTTCCCCTTTGGAAATGGACATATTCCTCACTCAAATCCTTCCTTAGGATATTTTCCTTTTACTTCCCAGACTCAGAATTTTAATCCATGGTCTGGAGGTCAAAGTTCTACTACTTTCACAAGGTGGAACCCTATCTTTATGGAAATAGGGGCAGGGAATCAGTTTCTCACTGGTCACCAAGGGAATGTTCCTATCTCTTCATCTAGTGCTTATCAGGCTTTTTCTCCCTTTTCCAATGCTTGGAACCGTTATCAGGGGGTTTCTTATTCATTTACTACTTTAGTGGGGGGAACTGGTCCGATTTATAGTAACTCTATGTTGGGGGGGGGTCCTTCTCTGAATGCTAGGTCACAGGGTTTTTCCTATGGCCCAACGTTTTCTATGAACTCCTTTTGGCAACCTAGTGCCTCATCAAATCTAGGGTATTCTTTTCAGAATGTGGGAAATTCTTCTTATCAAGGATGGAATTATCAGACTCCTCCTCGTTTACCATTTCTAGCAATGTTAAACTTGCTAGATTTGTTGAAATTGACTAATGATCCAATCTGTTATAGTCCAGGGTGGCCTTCGGTCCCTACCAAACTACCTTTAGACATTCCAAAATTTGAAGGAAAGAATGGAGAGGATCTGACGGATCACATCACCACTTTTCATCTTTGGTGTTCATCAAACTCCTTGATCGATGATTCGATTAGGTTGAGATTATTTCAGTGCACCTTGATAGGAAATCCAGCTAAGTGGTATATTGACTTACCTGGGGGCAGTTTTTCCACTTTTGGAGATCTGGCTACCATGTTTCTAAATCACTTTTAGTTGCCTATTTGTTATGATGCCGGGACTGAACTCTTGGGTAATTTTAAGCAGGACAAGGCAACCCACATTTCTGATCATATTCAGGAATGGCGGAGAAGGAAGCGGCTCATTAAAGCCTACATTCCGAACAAATTCCTTCTAGAATGGTTTTTGAAATCATTGCAGCTAGATATTTCGAAGGATGTATCCCTGTCAGGGGTATTTTCCGAGGAACGAGATATTTTCGGGGCCCAAAAAATAGAATTGATTTCTTCTCAGTCTTGAACCCTTTCCATCAGCCACTCTTCTGACTGCATTTTATGGTCATTCTCGCAGGCCGCATGGTATTGTCCTGGCTTTTCCCATATGTGTTGGGGGTAAAACTATAAATATTGAGGTTGAGATAGTTGATGCGAGCTTGGACTACAACCTTCTATTGGGGCGAAACTGGATTTATGAGATGGATGCTATTGCGTCCTCCTTGTTTCGTATTGTTTGTTTCCCTCACGAAGGGAGGATTGTCACAGTTGACCAACTGGATTTTTCTCCTGTAGACCAGAATGCATCTACTGACTCAACTATCCCTTTGGTGGATAATGTCAAGCTGCCTGTTGAGAATCTCGGGGTTGGAATGTATTATTCTTTGATGGGTAATTTCGATATTCCACCTCCTTCTGTTCATATAAATGCAATTTCATCCTCTAGGACTCCTATTCGAAGAGAGTTCTTTCGAACTCATTATTTTTTGAATCCTTGGACCTTCTCTTCCCTTACTTCCACATTAGCGAAAGGTCAAGTGTGTGGAATGGAATTTCCAATATCTGCAGCAGATATTGTTTATAAATCCATTGTTGACTCTGCAGATTCCATTATTTTTTCTCTTTCACCAGAGGAATTGGATGGCGATGTGGCCCCGGCTTGGAAGCTTATCTCTTCTTCCACCCAGGATTGCCTAGATACCACTCTTCCATCTAAAGAGTCTATCCTGGAAGCTATGACAGGTGTAGATAAACCGTGGGATGATTTGCATCATCGGTCTTACTTTCTACCCGACTTGAATGAAGTTGAGTCAAGTTTTCCAAGTCCTCAATCTTCTGGTCCTATTCACCCATTCTTCAACCCTTTAGCCCCAGCACAAGTATTTGCTAAAGGGGACATGGATGTGATTCCTCCAACTATCCTGGTGAACATCTCCAGGAATCCTAACGTTATCGAGAATGTTTTCATTGAAGCTGAATGTTCCCCTGAAGAGATTAAAATTTACACCGATCTCTTTAAAGAGTTTAGGGATGTGTTTTCTTGGTATTTTGAATAAATGCCTGGTATAGATCCATCTATTCTCCAGAATGACATCAAGATCTACGAGAATGCTAAGCTTGTGAGGCAAAAGCTTCGTCCGGTCAACCCTAGGAAGGCTTCAGCTATCAAAGTTGAGGTAGAGAAGCTGCACAAGTAGGGATTCATTTTCCCTGTTCCTTTAACTGAACGGGTTTCAAATGCAGTCTCGGTGGACAAAAAACAAGGAACAATTCATGTTTTCATTGATTTCATAGATATTAATAAATAATGTCCGAAAGATAATTACCCCACACCATTCATAGTTCAGATCATCGATGAGTGTGTGGGCAATGCAATTTTATCCTTCATGGATGGTTTTTATGGATATAATCAAATAACTATCCGTCCTGAAGATCAGCATAAGACTGCCTTTATTTGTCCCTGGGGTACCTTCTCTTACAAAAAAATGCCTTTTGGCCTTAAAAATGCTGAAGCCACATTTCAGCAGGCCATGTCATATGCCTTCCAAGAAATCAAACATATTATCGAGGCATACTTGGATGATCTAGCTACTCGTTCTTGCAAGAGAATTGATCATCCTTCTCACCTCCGTCACTTATTTGAATGATGTCATTTTTACAAAATCTGGTTGAATCCGAACAAGTGCATTTTCGCAGTCACATCCGGTCGGTCGTTGGGATTTATTGTGTATATGCAAGGGATTCGAGTAGATCCCTTCAAGGTTGAGGTAATAATTTAGTTGCCTCCCCCGTCATCCATTTGTCAACTTCAAAGTCTACAAGGAAAAGCTAATTTTGTATGGAGATTTATCGTAAATTATGCCGAGATTACAAGAGGATTCATGAGATTATTAAAGAAAGGAGTTCCATTTTTGTGGGATGACTTTGCTCAACGCTCATTCAATGGTTTGAAAAAATCATTGACCTCTACTCCTATCCTGAGTCCACCTAATTATAACAGGGATTTCCTCTTGTATCTCGCAGTAGCGAAATCTATTATCGGTATGGTTCTGGTTCAGGAGGATGATGCTCTTGTTGAGCATGTTATATACTACCTTTGTCAAGGTTTGGTAGGACCTGAAATATGGTATTCTCCGATAGAAAAACTGGCTTTAGCAGTTGTACATGTTGTGCAGTGGCTCAAACATTATATTCTTCTTCAAAAAAATTATGTTTTGGCAGCAGTCAATCCGTTTCATTTTTTTCTCAGCAGGTGAGTGATTGGGGGCAATGACAATCGGTGGATTGTGATATTGCAAGAATTTGATCTTGAGTTTATGTCTGCCAAGTCCAAGAAATCGTTAGTTTTTGCAGAATTAATTTCTGAGTTGCCTTGTGGAGATGATATAATTTATGACGAATCCTTTCCGGATGAGCATATTTTTCTCATCTCTTCACAGGATCCTTGGTATGGGGATCTCATTGTATATCTTCAAGCTGCGAAGTTTCCTTCAAATTTTTCGAAAGATGAGTGCCGTAAGTTACGTCACCTGGATAAAAATTACTTGATCATTGGTGATACTTTATACCATCGGGGGGTCGATTCGATCCTAAGAAGTTGCTTAACTCTTGAAGAAGCTGAAGTTGTGTTGAATCATTTCCACAGTGGAGCTTGTGGTGGTCATTTATCTGGGCTTGCTACAGCCCAAAAGATCTTGCGTGCTGGATACTTTTGGCCTTCGATTTTCAAGGATTGTGTTGAGTCGATCAAACGGTGTCATCCGTGTCAAGTGTATGCTTGAAAGATGCGCGCTCATCCAGTTTCTCTCTTCCTAGTTTTCATGGTCGGTCTGTTCACAAAGTGGGGTATAGATTATACTACTTGTAACCCACCTTTGGCTAAATGTCACAAGTAAATTATTGTAGCAGTAGACTACTTCACAAAGTGGGTTGAGGCTATGCCTACTTTTGGGAATGATGGTGAGATAGCCACTCTTTTTCTCTTCAATCAAGTTATTGCTCATTTTGGTATTCCTAAAGAGATTTTTACTGATCATGGTATTCATTTTCAAAACAGCATGATGGCTAAGTTAGCTCTCAAATTGGGTTTCCGGCAAGAGCATTCCTCTCCTTATTATCCTCAAGCCAATGGGCAAGTGGAAGCCGTGAAAAAATCCTTGAAGGCAATTCTTCAATGGACAATTGATAAAGCTAGATCTAACTGGCACATTATGATGTATCATGCGCTTTGGGCATACAAGATATCAGTCAGGACTGCAATTGGTTTTACTCCATTTCAACTAGCTTACGGGTTGGAATCAATCTTTCCCATTGAGTGTGAGATTTCTTCTCTTAAGTTGGTTGTAGAAATTCTTCCTGACACTTCGATTCTTGAAGAATACCTCCTTCATCTGGAAAATCTTGATCAGGAGCGTCGAGATGCTGCCACGATGAACGAAGCACATAAGAAACGGGTCCAAGTTCAGTACGATAAAGCAGTCAAAACTCGGGTTTTCTCCGAAGGCGACCTTGTTCTGGTTTATGCCCAGGACAAGGATGCCCTGGAGGCAGGTAAATTCAAGTCTATGTGGTATGGCCCCTTCTTCATTAAAAAGGTCCTTTAAAAAGGAGCTTATACCTTGGTTGATTTTGAGGGAAATGGGTTGGCAGAGCCCAGAAATGGGCTCTATCTGAAAAATTATTATGCCTAGGCCTTGGCCTGGAATCTTACTTTTTGTATATATTCTTGTTTTTGTGTTTGTACATATCTGAGTTTTTGGTCTATGAGGTGATGGTGATGATTTTTGATCTGCTTTGGCAAGTTGTATTGGATATCATGAGCCATTATGGTTTTGCCGATGGTGCTAGTAGACACACCCGGAATTTACCTTTCGCGGCTTGGGTACTTCATTATCCATTTGTTCAACTGTTAGTTTCAAGAGGCGTTTGCATTGGCACTGCTTCCAATAATGTGGTAGACTACACTGCAGTCATTTATCTACTTTCAGAGGCAATATCTTCGGGTGTTGATTCGTTGGTAGTATTCTTGGACTCCCAACTGGTAGTGTCGCAATTGAACAATATATATCAAGTCCAGAATCCTTTCTTGTTTCGATTGTTTTTTAGGGTACAGTTATTACAAAGATCATTTCTGTTACACCATTTTTTGGTCATCTAACCTACTATCATTAGATGGACCCAAGTACACCATGTAAGACCAATTTTACCCTAAGTAAAATTGCTTTCACTATGTAAAATAAATTAATAAAACACATTTATTAGGTTGTTTATGGTCTAAACAGGAAACCCCAAAAGGAAATATTAAACAAACCAATATTTGTTTGATTTTCCTCAAGGAATAATTAATTAAACAATAATTCAATTATTATTCCTGGTCATGTTTAACCCAAAACAAAGAAATTAATTAGATAAATCTTTATTTATATTATTATTTTCTAGGAATAATTATTTAAATCTTATTTAAATAATATTCCTTGTTAAATATGACTAAATCACCCATAAATAATTAAATAAATCATTATTTATTTGGTTATCTTTCAACCACTTCCTTAAAATGATAAATAAATCATTTATTTATTTATTATTCACAAATAAAGGGATTTGACCCAAGTCAAATACCTTTTCCCTCCAACAAATGTAATAAAATATTCCATAAAAGGTGGATCTAGATTTGGTTAATGTTATTTTAATCATGCACCAAGATCTAGAATGACCCAATATTTTGTTATAAATAGGAGGGTTTCTTCTACCATTCTTCACCTTTTGTTGCCTATTAGATCACTTTGGATCTAAACTCTTGGTCTGACTTTGAGCCATTATCATTGTCATATTTTCCATTATTTGCTGTGTGAGCTCCCTTTGATTTCTATCTTTGTCTGGGTTTTCTACACCAACAGGAGAGAGAAATGCTAGATCTGAAGTGCTGAGGACTTCCAAGAACCCATCCCATTGAGGAGAATTGGAAACACCTTCTTGTTTTCCTCCCAGGTGCCCTTAATACAAAAATTCTTTCAAAATATTGTTCTTGTCTTGTCTATTGGATGTATGGAGCAAAACCTTATTTTTACTGCTTAATCATCCTCTTTGTATGAATCACTAGATTTTTGCAGCATTTGTCTTGATCAACTAACTGCAGATATGAAGATATTGGTAGCCATATTTGATGTTAGGGCTATAAGTTATGTGTAGCTAAAGTGGTCTTTTCTCGTACACTTCGACAAAAGATTCATACTAACAATTTCAATTTATAACGTTTATTCACATTCCTCGAGCTAACAATCACATGGAAGATTCATTGGCTAATCAAGAAATTGACTAGCATATTATTCATTCAATACTTTAAATCAAATCATCAAAATCATTATACATTTTCACACATTTTTTTTCTTCACATCATAAACCGTTGTATATATGTATATATCATCAGAATGTACAAAAGACTATACAAAAATTTGGACCCATCTGTCCTACAGAAATAGGGCTTATGCCTGATCATGTTCAGTCTCAAAAATATAATACATTCATCCAATAAAATCTATTATCCCTGTCCAACATTTGTGTTCTTAGAGAACATGATCGCAGTAGCCACACGGCGGAATAACTACACCCAGTCTCGCGGTACCCTGACTACCCGTCTCTAGATAGCCTCTGGTAAGTCTTCTACTGTAGACATAAGCACTTAGCGAGTCAAACTCTCCAAGTTTCTCTGAACGGCGTGTAGAGTCCTACCAGGGTCTTCAGCATCTGCTTCACCTCTGCGACGTTTGTGCTGTGGGTATCCTTCCAGACGAACTGGTCCAATATCTGTGTCATGGTCATATAATTTTGTAAGTCATTTGGAATCCAATCAAAAGCATGTTTGCTTTTATTTTTTCACATATATTGAAAAAATCAAAAATCAATCAAATATTGCAGTCTTACCAATAACACCCGATGTTGCGCCAGGTGGAAGGACCAAGTCTGGATCACCGCGAAAATCCATCCCAGCATATGGATAGTCATCCACTGCAATAATATGTTCTTCCCACCATTGGAAGAACTCATCATCCCATGTCATTTGGGGAACTTCACTTCCCCCCAGTCTCTTCATCAGATCAGCCCATCGGGCTATTCTTAGGTCTTTAGGGCTGCTGATGGATGAGATCACTTTGGGTCGAAGCCCAGGAATCTTCTCAAAGAAGAATGTCATCAAGATGGTTCCATGCACGAAATTTTTCGTTTCAACTTTCCAGATGGAGGTCAATTGTTTTTTCATGTTGGTCAGAAGAATTGTACACCAATCAAAGAGATGCAATAAACATTCCTTAGCTATACTCATCTATGTCCTCGATTTCTGGTGCAAGGAAGCAAATCCTGCCACCCTGCCAATGGTAAAGAGGAGAATTTTCATGTGCAGCTCTTATAGATCTTTGATTGCAATTTGAGTCCCTACTTTTTGAGACCCCTCTACACAATAGACGTGGACGTAATATTCAACTGTAAGCCCTCCCAGAGGCTTGCCATGCAAATCTACCGGATCTCCCCTTTAGGAGAGTCCAGCAATAAAATAAATATCTTCCACCTCTATGTGTATAGGTATCTGATCAATCATGAAACAATCCTCTTCCAGTTCCCAATGATTTACTAGCATTTCAAGTAACCGAACTTTACTTTTCATATTCGGCATTTTGAAAAATTTGAGTAAACCACAATTTCAGAGAATATTGAGCGAATTTTGGTCTCTCATGACCTCTTGATCAATGGAATTGTGCTGACGTTCTCTCCAAGAGATATTCATCCTACAAAAAATCATCAATTTCATCATTAGGTTCATTTTTTGCAATTACGGTCTGCGCATACTCGACTTCCCTTTTATATAGTCGTGTATCATACGCGGGTTCGTCCACATGAACCCGCATATGTGTAGACTGATAAATCAAAACAAATCATTTCCATGGTGAAAACTCAAAAATTTTAATATATAAATGGATGAAATTAATCACAAGGATGAATTTAAGGCTTACTTGACTATTACGGCGAAGTTTGACGGTTGTTTGCTCCTGATTTGAGGAAAGGGGTTTTTTCTCTAGAGCTCTTTTTTCCAATTCAACAAAGTGACAATGAACCAAATATGAGGTAAAATGTGTATTTATGCCCAGAAATTGAAATTTTTTTGCAAAAATTCATTATGCTTCATTTTCACATCTGTATTAAGCTGCATAACCCAATTGCTTGGAAGTGTTGGGATGGGTGTATTTTCAGGTACTTTTTGTTGACTTTGAGATTTTTTCTGGTTTTCGAAACCATGACCGCTGACCTGTCATGGTAGGTATGTGACATACACTGGAATATAGGTTAGGTAATCCACTTTCCGTTGTATTCTACATTCTAGCCTCCATTCTGATCACTTTCCATAGGTTTGATCCCATCATATCATGAGTATTCAACCCATTTCACTCGCTGATTATTTAATCATGATTTGGTGGTAGAACCTTGCTTTACATGGGCTTCCTAGTTAGTCCCTCGCTAGCACTTGTTGCCCTTGCTGCACTTTATGTAGGCTCGGGAGTTCTCTTTAGTCCCGCCATGACTTATATGTTGAAGCTTCATTCTTCTTCTTCTTCATTATCATTTTTTTGGCTATTACCCTAGAGGCTCCCTGGTATTCTTTCGTTGCATTACTGCATTTCATATTGACTACTTGTTTATCTTGGCCTTTAGCCGGTTTCATTAGGACTCGATTTTTAAGCCATCTTTTGATCTTGAATCTCTATACAACATTAGCCATTGCAAAGCACTTAGCTATCACAACTTGACACCCTTGTTACCCATGGATGGAACACTCCTTTGAGTATCGCTTACTAGTTTCCGCCACCTTGCATTGAGCATAGGATTGTTCCTATCCCAGGAACTAGTGCATCTATTTCTTGATACTCATTCTATCCATTGTACCATAGAATTCTTTTATTCTTTTTCAAGCTTATTATCTAAAAAAGACAAAAAAATCATATATGTTAAAAAGAGCAGGAACAGGATGATTACTTCATATTTTGATGGTAGTTAGAGTATCAATTTGTCGCCCTTGAACAAAGTACATACCACTATGTCTTTTCCTCATTTGGGATGGTTTTAGTTTTGACCTAGAAAACTCCATAGCTTTGTTTCATGAGTTAGTTCTCCCCCAGTTGGTTATCTCTTCCAATCATATGGAGAGTTTGTTTTTGCCTCCTGCATAACAAACTTATACAGTGTCATTATTTGCTGCCATGGTCATCATGAGTCGTGCTTTTGTTCAAGGGAATTTAGCCCTGAGTCAGCCATTCTATGGTGTCTATTGAATTATTATTTAGGCCTTCCCAGTTTTGTCAGTATCTTGTGCTATCACATCAGATGTTTGGTCCTATGCTTGTGCTGGTTTGAGAAGGTCTCCATTGACTTCTTGCCGGTGGGTTTGTCTCTTATTGACTATGACATAATGCTCTGAGAGTAAATCTAGAGCCGCACCCTAGCCCTATTTACATTATTGATAGGTGACATTGTGCTTATCATTTCATCATCATTATGGGTCTTTGACTGAGTGGTTTTCCTTGTGTTCGACATCAACATACATTATCACACTTGGGATTCGTGCAATACCTTGATTTCCATTTGACCCTATTGGTGGATATCTCACCTTTTCATCAGCTTTCATTATTCATTGGTTGAGAGGGTTTCTTCCATGTGCTAGCTTCATCTTGTACATGTCGGAAACGTACTTCGGGTTGGTTCCTTCACTCTACTTCGTCTGATTCCTTCCAAATCTTGGCCTGCGGGTTACACTCGCACTAGACTGATGTGGGTTGCCTCAATGCCTTCATTCCAGCAAATATTTTCCCATCTACTCAGACTCATTGCTTTGGGAATAAGGTCTAGAGTCTTTTTTTCAGTACTT
The DNA here is from genome assembly GCA_034641835.2 of Pinus albicaulis. Classification (NCBI taxonomy): domain Eukaryota; kingdom Viridiplantae; phylum Streptophyta; class Pinopsida; order Pinales; family Pinaceae; genus Pinus; species Pinus albicaulis. Next base: position 646,774,950 of record CM076577.1, on the reverse strand, counting down.
TAGGGTTTGCAGTCATTAGTGGCAGACTCTTCGCTGTTGACAGTGAGGATTCATTATTGCCTCCTGATTGATATATTCTTACAAGTGTTCGACTTCAACTCATTCATTCTCACTTCTTAGATTGTACTTGGGCACCTTGACACTCATTATCATTATCAGTGGGTTCTCTCGCGTTTGTTAACAGTGTACACTATTGACCGGTAATCAAACGATTTCTCACATAGTCGACTTCAACTCCTTTATTCCCATTGTGTAGAATTGTGCCATAGTGATCGGCGAAGACCTCTGTTGAACCCTTAATTAAACTGAGAGGGAGGGGGGGTGAATCATTTTAACACATACATGGAATTTTAAAAATTTTCTCTTAACACTTATTTACACCTTCACTTCATGATCAACTTAATATGTGAGCAATCTTTATTAGTGAGCAGCAAGTATCAAACAAATTTGTTAATGTAACAGCAGTCTTAATATCAGAGCAGCAAGTATTAAGCAGATGATATAAACCAAATCAACACATAAAAATCATGCACAGAGACACCAGATATAAGTGGAAACCCATAAAGGGAGAAAACCACATCTTATTATTGTTGTGATGCAAAGGCAAGCTCCAACTCCCTTCACCACCGTTTTTCTCAGGCATTCAAACCTACAGGAGGCTCCTACCTCAATTCTACAAGCTACAACTTGCAAGGAAGCACCAACTCCCTTCAATTTTCTGCAGGCACCAACCTACAGGAGGCTCCAACCTCAGTCAGCTACAACTGACAGCTATCAAGCTGTAACTTGATTGGGAAGCTCCAACTTCCTCAATTTATCAAACTGAATGTTTGTTGATTTACCTCAGATATCAGCTCTGTTCTGTAGCTTCTCTTTCTGTTCTTCTTTTCTTAATCTTCTCTGCCTCACACTTCTATATTCCGCCTTCTCTAGATTTACTCTCTCTCTCTTCCTTTTGCATATCAAGATGATATTATTTATAAGGATTTTCTTGTGACTGTTAGCATTCCTCAATGAATTTGGAATGGATAGCCATACCTCTTCGCTTTCTGCCTTTCAATTTCTTTCACTTGCTCATTCAGAAAATATACCAACATGCATTAATTTCAATATTAGAGTGGGAGCTTTGTTTTCCTCAGGAAACTTTCCAATGCATCACAAACAATAAAAAATCAATTAAAAAAATTTACATTCAAATTACAATGAGAATTCCAGCTCAACTCATTTAGTCTTTTGGCTTTCCTTTGACTGTGTTTGTCTTTTCTGTGACTGTGTTTTATCTCTTTTCAGCTCCGTTTGCTCTTCTGTCCTCTGCTGCGGTGTAACTGTTGCATACGTGTAACTGTGCTTTTTATATCAGTGCATTTTATATTAATATGTAACAGCTGGCGTTAAATCTGGGCAAATTCCAACCCTTTACACACAGCAAGTGTCTTGTTGATGTGGCGAGTTCCGCAAGCGGAACATACAGACACCACAGCAATCCTTGTATATTAATAATCGCCCTCCACCTTAAGCCGAGGCCCGTGGGTCCACAGACCACGCGACATATTTCAATACAATCACAACCGTTACATAAAACAGCTCTCGGCGTTTATAACACCTTTCTTCGCACTTTTATGTATATGAACCCTTTCTTATGTAACTTTCGGCGATTTAATAATAGACCCATTTAACCTAGGAAACAACCTTTCGGGCCCACGTACTGATATTTGTTTATCTGCCGATGTGATGAGCTGCCTCCGATTTGATGCAATGCGATGAATCGTTTTACAAATACTTCCGATTGCGATTAATCGCAATCACAAATTGCATTGTCAAGCTCCGCTGCCACACTTTCACCCCGATGCGATTGACTAGTGCTGATGCGATTAGACCGTAACTCAAACATATAAATTCATTACTTATAGACCCATCGGGTCCAGAACTTCAATCACAATCGCAACATGTATTTGCTTGTTCCGATACTTTGCCTTTTTTCGATGCGATTAATCACTGTTCACCGGAACTCAGGTATATATGTATTGTAGTTTATATGCCCATCGGGTTCGGGCTCTCAATCGCAATCGCAATTATTTGGTTTTATACGTTCCGCTGCTCTTATAATCTCTGATGTGATTGGGTAAGGGGTCCCACCTTATGGTACTTTGGTTCTTTGATCATAAAGTGCTCCACTTATATAAATTGATAAATATGTTTTGAACCTTTGTTTATAAGGCACATCCCTTATTAATCTCAACATGCTCTTGATATAAATCAACCATATCATATATGCTATATCACTATGGCCACTACCTCCGTTCAAATAAATAAATGATAATGCTCTATAAATAAACGAAGTCACCCTACTCGCATTTACAAACATCCCCTTATCTTCGCAAACCTTAGTTTAAAAGGTTTCGATCAATATGATTTTAGAACTGGGCCCCAGCGCCTATGACCATCCACATCCGATGGATATCGCACGACCAACTTGCACGGACAATAATGCGCGATGGCGCGCCGTACTTTGGTTAACCTACGCACATCTTCCTTCTACGACCACAGTCTGATGGCTCCCCTCCAGATCAACGGCTTGTATCGATATCGCACGGGGTCTTCAGTCGAGAGTTAATGCGCGATGGCGCGCAGTGGGAGGCGGTTTTCCGTGGGTCCAACTCGCCACATGTCGAATGTTGTATGGAATCTCTCCCATTTCTTAAATACCGCTTGCCCGACGATAGGTGGTGCGATGAAAACCACTGTTCAGCTCCAAACCACCGTTACTGTTCCTCTCGGTCACGGTTCCACTTCTTCCTCGACGTGCCAGGTTCCACCTTGCTCCTTTACATTCAGGTTCTGCCCGTTATACATAAAAATTTCATTTAGACTCGGACGCAGAGTTCCGCCATACGTAACCTTGGTGGTTGAACTAGATGCTCTATTTTTTAAAGCTTCGATTCCTTTTGAATCGATGCTTCAGCTTATATATCAGTTCCCCTCACGGTACTCGAGATACCCCTCATATATTCAACCAAATAGTTCCACGATTTCAAATATAAAACTAAGCCAGTTCTTCATCACAAGAAGGTCTCTACCTGGAATTCGAATCCCACTACCATGATTCTCCAACCACCGACTTCAGTTTTTTTTTTCAAAATAAATGCGTATCAATCTGTCTACGAGAAGCGTAGGCTCAAGGGTTCCGGGAATACACTCCCACATAGGATTTAACAGCCCTCATGCGGACCTTTCTTGCTCACTCCAAGGTTGAGTCATTGTGATATTAATTCCAACATATTTAATTGCTTCTGGTTCGACCACTGGCATTCATCCTTGTTACAATTATTCAACAACACCGAATTCCTTCTTGTATGCAGGGCATTTCCACGACCCTTCACACACAGTTTCTCAAGGGCGAGAGGGATATTTTACAGTCCTCCTCTACACAGACTACGAGCACTTGCTATTAAACACAAAAATATAGACCTTGCATAGAATTATTAATTCAACCAAGAACACATAGTTCATACTAACTCTCAGAATTCAACTATTCCCCATGTAATTCGACCAAGAAGACATGAAGTCACTTACAATTTCATGGTTGGCCAGATATTCAATACGAAGGCCACTACCCTCCAGTTTGGATGCTATTCAAACTCCTTAAAAATTACAAATCATTTTACAAAACTCCTTTAATGACCTCTATGGGTATGGTCTGTGCATAAGAGGTAACTTTTCAACACTCTTTTCATACTTTCATAGACAATTTCCAGACAGTCAATGTCTCCTTTTTGCCACAGAACCTCGAATGTTCCTTCTATAATATGTTCCCACAGTCAGAACCAGTTTCTAAAATCAAATACCTCTGCTCCTTGACTGATGCTGCTCCTTGCTCCAGAAGCTCCTCTACTACCTCTCCAGATCTCGAATCAACTGACCCTTCTAAAACTGCCTCTGCTTCATGTCTCATGCTCTCTTTGCCTTGTTGTTGTTCCAAGTGCTCCTCCTTTGCCATCTCTTTTGCCATCAATGACAACATTTCCAAGAGTCTCCCCCTTTGGCAATACACTTCCTCTGCTTTCCTTTTAGAAGCCCCTTTTTTCTTTTCCTCCCCCTTTGACATCAATGGCAAAGGGTTGCTCATTTCCTAGTTTGCTTTCTGCATTTCCTCTCTCTGAGTTATGTTTAGGCCCTCTTCTGCTGTCTTTGTACCATGTTTCTCCAAACTGATGTACAAGACTTGTTGAGAGAACACTTTGAGGATTATTAAACTTGAATATACACTGTAAATTGATACAATTCAAACGCATAGACTTCTTTCACTTGTATCTAGAGCTAAAAGTGAAGATAATGACACTTCATAGAACACATTGTACCATCTTTATCTAATCAGAGATGTATGATTGTATCAAAAACTAAAATATTGAGAAGGCTTCAAATATACTTCTATCTTTGTCTGATGTAGTGAGCTAATATATTTCTGTTGAAGAATATTGTAGATTGAATATGTCTTTTCTTGCAATACTCATCTGCAGTACCACACCTGTTCAATTATGATAAAGATGCCAATATATCTTTTATAGCTATGGTACACCTTTCTTGCCTTTTGGTGATGATATTTGCTAGGATGTTGACAAGGATATTACATTTAAAGACTGAAAGGTCCTTGTTGCTGTTGTGAACAATGAATCAAACCAGAGCTTACAACTTATTGTAAGAATAGGCAATATCTTTCAATATTAGAGGCCAACTGACTTTCCTTCTTGTACAATGTGCTTTCAAAACAAACCCTTCAATGTATTGGTCAGTTTCACTTATCAACTATGCAGTTTTATTTATGACATAATGGTATGTATGTCAATAATCAATCTCTCTTTAAAGGTGGATTACCAGTAAATCCTTTGTGCTGAAGTAGGATTTAGTTGATTTAAAAAAACTTTTGAGCTTCATATGGTAATCATAGCTAGTCCTTTATTCTTCAGATACTTTGACTGTTCTATCAAAATGAACTTCCACAAAAGCATATTCAATATGTTTAATTGAAAACTCAGCAAACAGACTTCACACAGTTTTGTAACTGATCTTAAGAAAGAGGCCTTGAAGATATACATGTACCAACTTCAGGAAGGCATGAAATTATATATAGAAAAAGATATTGCTTCGGTGCTCAATATACTACTTCAAGTGTAAATCAGATACTGATCCTTTAGCATTGCTACTGCCCTTTTCATGCTGAATGCAGATAACCCTGGGAATTTTACCTTGATGCATTCTTGCCATAGTCCTTTGATCCTGTGGACCTGTATCATACTGCTGCTTCATTGAGAATTCTTGGTAATATGTTGATAAGCATGCTTCTTGTACCTAAACACCAATTGATATTACTTTGATAAACCATGCAGAGATTTCACCTTATCTAGCACATGAACCCATAGTTTCTACTATTGATCTTTTCACTGTTCACACCAACAACCATCAATATATTGAATTAGGCCTTGGCATCATTAACCTGCTACTTATTCTGTCATCCTGATTTGAAAGAATGTCACTGCATTTTATTTTCTATGAAACTTCCAGAATCATTTCCGCTTTACATATTGCTTTATATACCAATTCAAATGTTCTGACATGATGATCTTCGTGAAGACATTTTCAATTTCTTTGCTTGGAATCTTCATGGACAGATAACTCTCTTAACTGTACTCCTCCAGGGGACATTTCCATAGATGAAGGAAGTAATGATACAATGATGATAGGCTCTTTTCTTACTCATTAATCTGTTAGCTATTGAATGCTTCAGATATTCTTCTTCCTCTCTAGTTCTCTTGTTATAGGAATTTTCCTTTTTCTTCCTAATCTCATAGCTGTTCTCATTTCATGGAGCTCTTCTTAGACTACTTTTTGTGGAGACTACATATGAAATTCTCTCCCCCTGAGATGCTACTTCATATCTATCACTGGTTGGATATTTGCTTTGTTTCCTAGAGCAGCTCCCCCTGAGACTATGGAGGATTCATTATGTACTTTTCGATAATGATGCAGGAGCATCAAGACCTTTTTCTCCATTTGTAAATATGGGGTGTGATATTATTAATTTGTAAATATGGGGTGTGATGATTTTTAATATTTTATTAATTAATTTGAATTAAATAGGAGAAGGTGAGGATTTATGTAAATATCTTTTTATTAATAAAAGGATATGAGGAAATTTAATAAATTGAAGGATTCTAGGGATAAAAACCTATCCTTTAGGGATGATGAGAAATTTAGGGGTTTGTTAAGGATTTTAAGGGATTGAGCATTTAATGTAATGATTTTTTAAAATTGTATAAATAGGGGGGCTTTTTGTGAGAGAAACCATGAGAGATTGTGAGAGAGTGTGAGGCTGAAAGCAGGCTTGAACAGCAAGGCTGTAAGCCTTCAGCAATTGTAAGGGCCAAATGTTGAATATCAGGCCACAAAAGAAGTTTGTAAGTATTTGTTTATTAATATGATAAGTGTGGTTTTTAGAAATTGCGTGTTGATTTCTGAAATGGTTTTAGTGAGGCGCACTTGTATGAGTTGTGTTTATAAACCAAAAGCATTGAATGATCTATGAGGATGATGGTTCCTGTGTTGTGGTGAACGCTCTTATATAATCATATTGAAAGGGCAAACTGTTATATAGTTGGGTGTATCGGTGCTTGATTTATACCTGGCTTTTTGTTGATATATCGATGTCCCATAAGAAATATTTAAATGAATGGTTGATAACACATTTGAACTGTAGTTATTATGATAGAACACCGAGGGAAGCAAATGCGTTGAATTTGAACTGTAGTTATTATGATAGAACGCCGAGGGAAGCAAATGCGTTGAATCATATTTGGTTTAGAGAAATTGGGTTCGATAGCATTTGAAGAGCGTTGAATGAAAAGCATAATAAATGGTTGCTGTAGATAAATCTGTGGTTATGAAGATCGATTAAATCTCTGCTATGGCATTATTTGTGAATGATGCTCTCACACGTTGTTCCAGTTGCGTAACAGCGCCATGGAGAAGCAATGGAACGGTTTCTTTTTTAATCTGGATGCAGGAGTAACAGTAACCGGTTCCGAATTCATGAAGTCTTTATGTTAATCGATGAATTGAATGAATGCCTGCAATGTATTTGTTTTACCCATCTCTAAAAAAATGCAAATCGCTGTCATTAGAATGAGAAATGCGTGGAATACTGTTCACTCTAATTTGTAGCAGTTGCAATTTGTTGAATCGAATTGTTTTATGCGGAGTGGATTGATAAATCGGATGCAAGGATTTTGTAACGTATTGAAAGAGTTAAAACAAGACACAGAAAGGTATGGAATTCGTTGTTGGAGCAGAACGTTTATACAGCAATTAGCCAGCGTTGGTAATCAAGACTGTGTTTGCCGGTGAATTCCAGAATCTGAAGATGTGCTCTGAAAACTATAGCGCAGAGATGTAACAGCGTTTGAATCTGGAAATAAAAGGAAGTGCGTTTAGAATTATAAAGGTAAGCAGTTATTTATTGAGATTCGATTTTAAACAAAGCCAGAAATCGATGAATTGTGAAAACGCTGTTTGCCGGAAGTATTCCTAAATGATATTTGAGTGATTAAATCTGATATGTATTGAATCACTTAAAGGAACTGGAAGATGGTGGTAATTAAGTCAATGCGTGAAGGATTTCATATGTATAGAGTTTATTGACCATGTCCAGCGTATTTAAATAGAAAGGGCGCACATATAAATACAATGGAATTAGGTTGAATAACGCTGGCATAATAAATTGTGGTTGAGGTTCATATTAAGTTCAAAGGTAGAACTTTGTTATAATGCTTGCATGGGAAGACCATGAGCGCATGGTCTAATTGGTTTTTATTCAAGTTATGGAATATTGAACTCATATACTCATGTTGCTGAATTGAGTTGAATGAATAGGGAGTGATGGGTGAGTTTATGGAATTTATGTGAAGGCTTCCGTATAATAATGGTGTTGTATGAATTTGCCAACTATTGAAATTTTGATTTGGGAAAAATGTTGAGATTGCCCAATTTGAGTTTATTGGGGTTTAAATAACTTTGATAACTCAAGAGGGCATTTAACTGAATCCAACACATACAAGAAGAATTTTGTGATGGTGTATAAACACATGAGGACTATTGGTGATGAAATGAATGAGGGACTTAAGGCATAGTTCTGGTGTTATGAGGCATCTCTAATCTGACAAATAAATAATATGATGTTTAAGAAAGGATTATTATGGAAGGGCTTTATAACCATAAATATGAAAGAAAGTTTCTGCATAAAGAGTGAATTGGGTAAAATTAGAGCATGTATGTTTATAAGCATTACTTTATGAAGATCACATTGTGCCAGTGGCTCAGGGCTTGCGTGAATAATAGGCTCCCCTTTTCTCTTTTCCTTCCATACCTTATTGGGGTTCATCATAATGTCTGCTCTTCTTTTAGATTCATAGTTTTGATTTATCTGTTTTGATCCCATCATCTGTCTAGAGTTCTTTAATGTATATGGCAGATTACAGTCCTTTTCTTTGAGACCAAGTTTGAGGCATACATAACATCTTATTTTACCAAGGTTCATTTGAGCTGATGTATAATATTTTTTTTCTCTTCTTGAATACATTTTACAATCAACAATTTTATGTCCAAAATTATTACATGCATAATAGTAGCCATGGAAATGATTTGTGTACCTATTGAAGGATTGTCCTTTCCATTTTCTTGCTTGAGGTAGTCTTCACTTTTGCTGCATATTTTGCTGGTTGAAGTTGATAGGCCTTCTCTTACATTGTGTTGCATTATGTCCAGGTTTATGACAAGAGAAACATGTGCTATTTTTCATAGGAGGGAATAACCTCCTTTGACAACTTCCAAATTTGTTCAATTCATCCTTAGGAGCATATGAGCCTTTAGCAGTTGATTGTTTCATCCTCTCATTCTATGTTCTTTCATATTGCTGCTTGATTCTATTTGTTTCTCTGCAACTCATGTTCTTGTTGGCTTCTGCTTCTGTAGGAATTTTCTGAGCTGTTTCACTGTTCTTTACAGCTTTTACAAAAATAATTTTCCTATTATCTTCTATCTGGGACTTACTAGTTTCTCCTACATATCCTAGGCCTACCTTTATGAGGGGAGATCTTTGAGAATTTAGAATCTTGTCCAATTGTCCAGTGCTTTTCATTAGAGGTGTATTCATTAACAGTTCTCTTTGGGCTTTCTCTAAATTCTTTCTCAGGCTCACTACTTCTTCTTCCAATCTTTCACATTCCTGACTTTTCTCTCTCATTTGTTGCAGCAGAGTGTCTTCTATTTTCCTTGCTTCTTCAAGTTGAGTCTTCAGACTAACAATCTCTTTCTTATCTTTATATTCTCTCTCATCACATATTTGCACCAATGTCTTCAGGTCTTTGTTTTCATTCTTTAGTGTTTCTATTTCAGTCAAGGCTATGTCAAGTTTGGCTTTTTCCTCAGCTGAAATTTCTTCATGGTTCTTACTGTCATTCACACTAGCAGGTACTTGATTTGATTGAACATCTTCCTTTTGACATGAATTTCTCTTTTTCTTAATTCTCTTCTCCTTCTTGACAATGCAATCCTCAGTGTCTACTCCATGCATGAAATGCAGTCTATCCCAGATTTCTTTTGCTGAAGTTAAATCCATTATTAACTCAAGATCCTTGTTATGAAGATTTTTATATATCACACATTTTTCCTTGACATTCCTCTGTTGTTCTTTCACTGTGGGGGAGTCTGTGCAGTAACCATCACAAACAAGCTTCCATACCTCAGGTTCATGAGTCATTAAACCTGTTTTAACCTTATCTCTCCATTCAATAAAGTTTGTTGTATTTAGCACAGGTACATTTTGATAGTCCATGACTCAACCAGATCTCCTTCAAGCTATTAAGATTACACCAAAGGAACCTGCTCTGATACCAATTGTTGAACCCTTAGTTAAACTGAGAGGGGGGGGGGTGAATCAGTTTAACACATACATGGACTTTTAAAACTTTTCTCTTAAAACTTATTTACACCTTCACTTCATGATCAACTTAATATGTGAGCAATCTTTATTAGTGAGCAGCAAGTATCAAACAGATTTGTTAATGTAACAACAATATTAATATGTGAGCAACAAGTATTAAACAGATTAGATAAATCACATCAATGCATGCACAAAGACACCAGATATAAGTGGAAACCCATAAAGGGAGAAAACCACATCTTATTATTGTTGTGATGCAAAGGCAAGCTCCAACTCCCTCTCACCACTGTTTTTCTACAGGCACCAACCTACAGGAGGCTCCTACCTCAATTATGCAAGCTACAACTTGCAAGGAAGCACCAACTCCCTTCAATTTTCTGCAGGCACCAACCTACAGGAGGCTCCAACCTCAGTCAGCTACAACTGACAGCTATCAAGCTGCAACTTGATAGGGAAGCTCCAACTTCCTCAATTTATAAAACTGAATGTTTGTTGATTTACCTCAGATATCAGATCTATTCTGTAGCTTGTCTTTCTGTTCTTATTTTCTTAATCTTCTCTGCCTCACACTTCTATATTCTGCCTTCTCTAGATTTACTCTCTCTCTCTCTTCCTTTTGCATATCAAGATGATATTATTTATAAGGATTTTCTTGTGACTGTTAGCATTCCTCAATGAATTTGGAATAGACAGCCATACCTCTTCGCTTTCTGCCTTTTCATTTCTTTCACTTGCTCATTAAGAAAATATACCAACATGCATTAATTTCAATATTACAGTGGGAGCTTTGTTTTCCTCAGGAAACTTGCCATTGCATCACAAACAATAAAAAATCAATTAAAAACATTTACATTCAAATTACAATGAGAATTCCAGCTCAACTCATTTAGTCTTTTGCCTTTTCTTTGACTGTGTTTTTCTTTTCTGTGACTATGTTTTATCTCTTTTCAACTCCGTTTTCTCTTTTTTCCTCTGCTGCAGTGTAACTGTTGCATACGTGTAACTGTTCTTTTTATATCAATGCATTTTATATTAATATGTAACAGCTGGCGTTAAATCTGGGCAAATTCCAACCCTTTACACACAGCAAGTGTCTTGTTGATGTGGCAAGTTCCACAAGCGGAACCTACATACACCACAGCAATCGTTGTATATTAATAATCGCCCTCCACCTTAAGCTGAGGCCCGTGGGTCCACAGACCACGCGGCATATTTCAATACAATCACAACTGTTACATAAAAAAGCTCTCGGCGTTTATAACACCTTTCTTCGCACTTTTATGTATATGAACCCTTTCTTATGTAACTTTCGGCAATTTAATAATAGACCCATTTAACATAGGAAACAACCTTTCGGGCCCACTTGCCGATCTTTTTTTATCTGCCGATGCGATGAGCTGCCTCCGATTTGATGCGATGCGATGAATCATTTTACAAATACTTCCGATTGTGATTAATCGCAATCGCAAATTGCATTGTCAAGCTCCGCTGCCACACTTTCACTCCGATGCGATTGACCAGTGCCGATGTGATTAGACCGTAACTCAAACATATAAAGTCATAACTTATAGACCCATCGGGTCCGGAACTTCAATTGCAATCGCAACATGTATTTGCATGTTCCAATACTTTGCCTTTTTCCGATGCGATTAATCAATGTTCACCGAAACTTAGGTATATATGTATTGTAGTTTATATGCCCATCAGGTCCGGGCTCTCAATCGCAATCGCAATTCTTTGGTTTTACACGTTCCGCTGCTCTTATAATCTCTGATGCGATTGGGTAAGGGGTCCCACCTTATGGTACTTTGGTTCTTTGATCATAAAGTGCTCCACTTATATAAATTGATAAATATGTTTTGAACCTTGCCTTATTAATCTCAACATGCTCTTGATATAAATCAACCATATCATATAATGCTATATCACTATGGCCACTACCTCCATTCAAATAAATAAATGATAATTCTCGATAAATAAACAAAGTCACCCTACTCGCATATACAAACATCGTCTTGTCTCCGCGAACCTTAGTTTAAAAGTTTCCGATCAATATGATTTTAGAACTGGGCCCCAGCGCCTATGACCATCCACATCCGACGGATATCGCACGGCCAACTTGCACGGAAAATAATGCACGATGGCACACCGTACTTTGGTTAACCTACACGCATCTTCCTTCTACGACCACCATCCGATGGCTCCCCTCCAGATCGATGGCTTGTATCGATATCGCACGGGGTCTTCAGTCGAGAGTTAATGTGCGATGGCGCGCAGTGGGAGGCGGTTTTCTGTGGGTCCACCTCACCATGTGTCGAATGCTGTATGGAATCGCTCTCGCTTCTTAACTACCGCTTGCCCGACGATAAGTGGTGCGATGAAAACCACCGTTCATCTCCAATCCGCCGTTACTATTCCTCTCGGTCACGGTTCCACTTCTTCCTCGATGCACGAGGTTCTGCCTTGCTCCTTTACACTCAGGTTCCACCTGTTATACATAAAAAGTTCTTTTAGACTCCGACGCAGTGTTCTGCCATATGCAACCTTGGTGCTTGAACTAGATGCTCTGTTTTTGAAAGCGTCGATTCCTTTCGAATCGATGCTTTGGCTTATATATCAGTTCCCCTCACGGTACTTGAGATACCCCTCAGATATTCAACCAAATAGTTCCACGATTGCAAATATCAAACTAAGCCAATTCTTCATCACAAGAAGGTCTCTACCTGGAATTTGAATCCCACTACCATGATTCTCCAACCACCGACTTCATTTTTTTTTTTCAAAATAAATGTGTATCAATCTGTCTACGGGAAGCGCAGGCTCAAGGGTTCCGAGAATACACTCCCACACAGGATTTAACAGCCCTCATACGAACCTTTATTGCTCACTCCAAGGTCGAGTCATTGTGATATTAATTCCAACATATTTAATTGCTTCTGGTTCGACCACTGGCATTCATCCTTGTTACAATTATTCAACAACACCAAATTCCTTCTTGTATGCAAGGCATTTCCACGACCCTTCACACACAGTTTCTCAAGGGCGAGAGGGATATTTTATAGTCCTCCTCTACACAGACTACGAGCACTTGCAATTAAACACAAAAATATAGACCTTGCACAGAATTACTAATTCAACCAAGAACGCAGAGTCCATACTAACTCTCAGAATTCAACTATTCCCCATGTAATTCGGCCAGGAAGACATGAAGTCACTTACAATTTCATGGTTGGCCAGATATTCAATACGAATGCCACTACCCTCGAGTTTGGATGCTATTCAAACTCCTTACAAATTACAAATCATTTTTCATAACTCCTTTAATGACCTCTACTAGTATGGTCTGTGCATAAGAGGTAACTTTTCAACACTCTTTTCATACTTTCATAGACAATTTCCAGACAGTCAATGTCTCCTTTTCGCCACAGAACCTCGAATGTTCCTTCTATAATATGTTCCCACACTCAGAACCAGTTTCTCAAATCAAATACCTCTACTCCTTGACTGATGCTACTCCTTGCTCCTGAAGCTCCTCTGCCGCCTCTCTAGATCTCAAATCAACTGACCCTTCTAAAACTGCCTCTGCTTCATGTCTCATGCTCTCTTTGCCTTGTTGCTGTTTCAAGTGCTCCTCCTTTTCCATCTCCTTTGCCATCAATGACAACATTTCCAACAACCTCGGGATTACATCAGCATGCTTCGGTTCACTTTTGACATTTCATCCAGCTTCTGCCAGTGACACCGTACACTCTTATATGTTGCAGTTTCAGTACAGCAGCATATTATATGTTGGACCCCGAGTTACGTGATTGTACCATGTTTTCCACCTCTTATTATTTGATACTTGTAGATTCAGTTACTTGAGTGATGAGACATATACTACAACATCATTGATCAATATTATATATGTGATACTTGCACTTGATCTTCGACTTGTACTTCCGGGTAGTGCTCAGATGATTCACTATGTACTTTCCAGTTCAGTTATACTTGTATACATTTTGGATCTATAGACATGCTTTTCTTTCACTGAGCATGGGGATGGCCGCCTTAGGCATGAGTTGACTCTCTGACTTCTTTCATTGGTTTTTTGACAGGCTGAAATCTGGTGACGTCCTCTCTTGTCTTCGCAAGGTTCTTTCTATGCACATAATATATTTAGGCCATCATGCACCCCTTCTGACCTTATATATTAGGGGGCATCTATTATAGTATCATTTTTCACCCTCATGTGAATAAGGATTGTCTCTTTAGCCCTAGACACCCTTTCCTTCCAAACTTGAACAAATTCATAAAAAATAGTGTTAAAATTCCCATACGTAGTTATGCCTAGACTTTTCCACATATATACGCAAGTCCGTTCATACTTTTCTGCATATGCCATTTAAATCATTAAAAATATATATAAATTCCTTATTTTCATGGCAAGGTGATGGTTTTTCCCGTAATTCAACCACCCCAGCCCGTGGCCCAACTGTTTCCAACTGCTAAAACTACTTTGATGGAGTATAAAAGCCCCTCATGTGTATGGCCTAAGGGAGAGAGAATAATTATAGATATTATACTCTGTTGGATCCCTATTTCAAGTTTGATGTTCCCATGCCTCCTGAACTTCCCAAGTATATTCAAGAAACCCTTGTTTCCTTGAAGGTGATCATCCTCTTATATGACATCTCATGTGCACACATCTTGGAAGAATCCTAGCGAGGTGAGGGCTGGACAGATCCAGAGGACGCTCTACTCGAAGGCCGTGGAAGGATTCAGGTGATCTCTCCACTTTCTATTCTTGTACATGCCATTTATAATAAATAAGAACCATATTGTTCCTGAATATTCACGTGTCTATATATGTGTAAATATTGTTAGTTAAACATTCAACATTGCTTATATAATATTATATATGGATTATACTAACATTTAGGAACAATATATTCTGTACAACTAGTGTTTTTTGCTCGTTCTTTCTTGATTTCTAGGTTACGAAGCACTAGGAGTTACTGGGGGTTTGAACCCTGCGGGAACTACAACAAACGTAGGACTTTCGGGAAAGTTCTGCAATTGATTAAATCTAGTTTTCACCATAAAAGATACGTTGAGTCCTTCTTGAATGGTATGCCCCTAATCTGTGAAGGTTGCCGACCCAAAAACCTTTA